>CAKAOH010003978.1:0-20157 GCA_916701665.1 Sebastiscus tertius
GGCCCGTTTTCACAAGCCTCCGCACAATACAAAGCAGCTTTTACAGCTCAAAGATGGGTTGGAAAAAAAGGGGGGATGAGTGAGAAAGAGAGAGAGAGAGAGAGAGAGAGAGAGAGAGAACAAGAGACACTGAGAGGAGGGAGGAGGAGGGGGAAAGTGTAGGAGAGAGAACAAGGAAAGGAGAGAGCACTGCGGTTTTCTCAGGAATGTCACCTTGTTCTAGCTGGCTGGTGGGTGGCATGGAGGGCAGAAGTGAAAACGCATTAGAGTTTATAGGTCTATCTGTGGTCAGCTGCTACATCCTTCTGTCTTTATGTGAAACTGTGAAGCAGGAACAAGCTACTGTGTGGATGTGTTTAATTTGCGTCACAAAATTTAACAAGTATTAAAACTCTGAGAAAGAAAACATGTCCAAATGGGGGTTTTCAGTCTTTGTAGACATTTTCTGCTGTCAGGAGATTCTCAAGAAATATGGGTGTTTCCTTGAAATTGCGACACCTCTGTATCTGATAGGCTCCCGTTCCTGTAATGGCTCTTGTGTAAGCCTTGTCAGTGGCACACTCTACCCATGCCAACTTGTTCTTCCCACCGGCTATTGCTCCATTAACGGCAGGGTCAGATGGAGGCTGCCGCACAGTCTGACGCAGTTTACTCCCAAGACTGTTATGTAACTTGTTTATGCTTGTTGCCCCCTGATACATACTTCTCTCTTCTTTTGTCCGATTAAAGCACATCTGTTGAAGTATTAGCTCATTTCTGGACTACATCAGAGACAAAAAGCTATTATGTAACTTTGCTTATGTGGAAGTACTACTTGTGTGATGTAACATTGCTTAGTATGTGGTCTTAAAGGGGACAAATCATGAAAAACTCCCTTTGTCAGTGCTTGTGCACATACAGTACATTTGGGTAACTGGAGTACTTACCAACCCACAAACTGTGAATTTATTAATTTTTGTGGGCTGCTTGGATCGGAAAACATGTGAGTCAACAAGCCATTCAGATTTGCCTCCCCTTCCTATGTCACATGCAGGCTCATTAGAATATACCGCACACGGCTTGAGAACTACATCTGCAAAGGTGCGCCATATTTTTCTCGCTAGCCAATCAGAGCAGACTACACTTTTTCAGGAGTGAGGCTTAAGGGGACTGTTGTTTTTACACGTATAAACGTTTTTTAATCAATTTTAATTGTCAATATGTGAGCATGTTGTAACCTAACTTAAAAAATGAGACCTTCCATGACTCTCTGGGTTTCCTCTATCAGCCTGTAGACTGCTTTAAATGTGAAGAATGCAGGACGTTTCATCCAATAGATCTAAATTTAAAACTTTCCTGTTTTCTTGTACCTTTTATTAATTAAGGTAATATTATTTGTTCTCGGGTTTTTTGGCTTTTTTTTTTTTTTTTTTTGCTTTGGCTGATTCAGGGCTGTGGACCAAGTTGTAAATGCAATATTGACAAATTAGCATCTTCTGTTGCAAAGGTGTTAGCAAACAGTTGCTTATTTACACATTCAGCAGCTATGTAAGCCATCAATTCAAGTTGTGCTTCTGGCTGCTGGACAGATTCAGGTCAAATATTCACTCTCCTTTTAGCTCTCTTTCAAGATTCAATACTTTATTTCAACATAAAGGCTAGCTGATAGGAATTTAGTTTGGTGAGCAAATATGACACAAAAACAAGAACCCCACCTCACATACAGTGACCACCTTTGTCTGCCGTTGGGTGCTGGGCAGGTAGTGTACAGTCAGGTGGATGAGAGCCATGAGTGCGAACCAAAAAAAAAGTTTCGGGCTATAAAACCAAAACAATGAGCTGAAAGATGCTAAAAATGCTTGGTAAAGCTGAGGAAAATTGCAGAGTTGGTGGTAACTCTCTGGGTTCATCTCTACAGCCGACTCCTTTCGCATTACACTTCATAGTAATCCATTCTTGGTAGGGCTGTCAAAGTTAATGCAATAATAACGCAAAACGCTTCTAATTTATTTAAGCCATTTATGCAACTTGCTATTTTTAGGTTGTAGCGGGATCAGTTTTAAAGCTAGAGAGAAGATACTGGCACCATATGAAACTAAAAAAACCTAAGGAATCCATTCTTAAGTTTGTGCCAACCATGTCATACTAGTTTGTCGACAAGGAGGCTTAATAATGCTTCAAACTTATGTAAAATTTTGGCGAGGAAAAACTGGCATGACCATTTTCAAAGGAGTCCCTTGACCTCTGACCTCAAGACATGTGAATGAAAATGGGTTCTATGGGTACCCACGAGTCTCCCCTTTACAGACATGCCCACTTTATGATAATCACATGCAGTTTGGGGCAAGTCATAGTCAAGTCAGCACACTGACACACTGACAGCTGTTGTTGCCTGTTGGGCTGCAGTTTGCCGTGTTATGATTTGAGTATATTTGTTATGCTAAATGCAGTACCTGTGAGGGTTTCTGGACAATATGTGTCATTGTTTTGTGTTGTTATTTGATTTCCAATAATAAATATATACATACATTTGCATAAAGCAGCATGTTTGCTCACTCCCATGTTTATAAAAGTATTAAATACTTGACAAATCTCCCTTTAAGGTACATTTTGAATTTGTTAGTGCAGATAACTATAAATGTTCTTGTGATGCATTTAATTACCATATGTAAAGCTCTTTAAATTGACCCGAGCCCTACTCACTAGCAATTTTGAACTATTTGTGTCATATTTTACTCATTCAGTCTCTATTTGAGCTAGCTGCTCGACCTTTTCATTAAATGTATTTAATATTGTATCCACTGAATATACCCTTGTGAGCAAAGAGTTAGCAAAATATGAAGTGTACTTTGTGGTTTTTATTGGAGTCATGTGTATTTTATGACTGTCAGCATAAATATATTACATGAATATTCAGACTGGGGTTAAGTTTAGCCAACAGGTTCCCTCCTGTACTGCTGTACCACACAGTCTGAGTGGTGTTCCCATTTGTTCAGTGAGTCTCTGCCAGTAGGCGGCATTAAGCGATGACGCGGTGAACCAGTGAAGTTTTTCTGGCTGTGTCGGCTCACGCTGAGCTGTACTGGCAGACTGGGATGTTGTTGTCTGTGAGCTGTGAATCAGCTAGTTGGTCTTCTGCTAGAAAAAGGCTGGTCTGTGTCTGTGCGTGAGTGCTTGTGTGTCACTTTCACCAAGCATTTCATAAAAGTGAATCAAAAAGTTCAAAAGAGACGTAAATAAATTCAACAACCTTTTATTTTTTTCTCCATTTTGAATCTTTCACAATCGAAAAATGAGTGTTTTTGTAACCATTTTGCATATCCACATGAAGTATAGTAATACATAATCACTTCTGGACAAGCCTTTTTCTCAATTTTTTTTTCTTTTCCCATTTTCAGAAAGCCGTTCGGCAAACAACAAAGGTTATACGGTAACACAGAGTACAAATGGTAACTGGGGCAAAGGGCATCATGGGTAAATACACAGCACAACCAGGAAGAGCATAGAGCAAAATGACACAACAGGATGACAGAAAAATACACATAATAATAGCCCAAATAATAAACGAATATAATAGAAAATATCAATAAAATAATAATAAAATAATGACAGCAGTATACAAGAGATAAAGACAACTTTACATTTATACATAGTGGCCAAAGGCAGGCACCAGGAAGTGAAACAGTTAAACTTGTACAGACTGTATGATCTACTGCAGCTACTGTAGCTAAAACAAGTCAGTGCGAAGGTGAGTGGGATCGTTAAGACATTGGCCAAAGTGGGGACGAGGGACAACACAATAAAGAGGCACCTTATGAAGAGAGAGCAGCTTTGCTGGTTTGCGACTGGAGAGCCATTTAATTTATTAGACAGACAACATTTGTCTGGAAATGAAGATGTATTGATCTTCGTTGAACGGCTGGCTGGCAGGCGAGGCTTGCCTTGTGCTTGTCAGGTTTTGCAAACAGCAACGTGTGACTGCATAGCCTTGACTGATATGCGGATAACTGGCCTTAACCGTTTTGACAGCTTTGAGTGCCAAAGAGCTCCTGAATGAGGCCACCGATCTGATCCATACATCTAAAAAAGTGTACCTTTCTTTTCTTTTTTTTTTTATACAAGTTGTGGATCATGTTCTAGTTAAAAGAAAATCTTTGAGGCATTTTCTTAACAAGAGCGGCTGTACATGGTGTCTCAACAAGAACAAACTGATCACTTTTAAGTCTACGACTTCCGCATCCCACTGCTTTTTTTTTTTTATTTTTACCACATTTTTCTTCTTAAAATATATATTCCATATATGCAAATTTATATATCACAGTAATATACAATCTAAGTGCTTCAGAAGTGAAGGGGACTTGTGTGTGCGGATGGTAAGAGGGTGGAGGATCAAATGGTACAGGTGTGTTCAGAGGGAGGACGAATGTAACTCTTCTGACACTAAAGGAAGGATGTGTGTTCTTTGGTCAAAGGAATGTTCCCATAATGCCACAATAAATGCTGGCCAGCCACCAAGGCAGTTTACAATAATGAATAATTGAATAATGTTTGAAGTTTCCGCAAGGGAAATATCCCAGACTCCAGCTCTGGAGAGTTTCATTCTGTCCCCTCCCTCGTTAAGTGATCTATCATTTTAATTGGAGGGATAGGTGGGAGGTAGGAGAGAGCGAAGAGGAAGAGGAAGAGCTGACACAGTGAAACTTGGTGAAATCACATCCTGACGGCACCTCAAACAGATCGCCGGCTTTTAATGTCTTGTAAGGTGGCGATGTGAGTCAGTTATATTTGTCTGTCTGCTGAAGACGACAAAGAAGTGACAGGAAAATGTTCCTATTTGTCCCTAATCTCGCCTCTTATTGCGTCCACTTTTGCTGCTGCTGCTGCTGCTGGATCCCTTTTTCCCTCCCTCCTTTCTAGCCTCCGCCCTCTCATTCAGAGCATTGACCTCTTCCGCATAATCGTTCTCGTTTTCCACCTCTTTGCTCTCCCCGTTGGCCTGGGTGCTGTGAGGGTTGCTGGGGAGAGCTAAGTAAGGGTGCTGAGGCAAAGTGGGAGAGGGGGACATGGAGGTGTTGACTGTTCCCTCCATCTGTTGTCCTGCTGCCCCATTGGACAGAGCTCTGTACTTGAGACGGAGCTTGTGGGGCAGGGCAGTGGCTTTGACCTCGGCGTGGAACTCGCGGTGCGAGCCGCCAGCTCCCACCGCCTTCTGGTGGTAGCTGCTGATATCTGAGGAGGACGAGGAGGGGGACTCGTCGTCTGTGGAGCCCTCCTTGTCAGAGCTACGAGGGTCCCCGTCACTGGATGAGGTGTCTTTAGCGAAAGAGTTCTCCTGGTAGAAACCGCCGGCTCTGGGGCCTCCCTCGTACGTGAGCACCGGGGGCTCTTCGTCTAGTGTGTTGAGGTAGCCGTTGTGCTGTGGGAAGGAGGACTTGCCCTCCTCAGTGTTGCGGACCAGATCAGGGGCAAAGGGGTTCTGGTGACTTTCTGTGTGCTGAAGACTGCTCTCCTGACCCTGGTAGCTGTAGTGCCTGTGATGGTTCTCACGCTGCTGTTGGGCGTTGGAATTGTACCTTTGCTGCAGCTCCTCTGTCGCCTCAGCATGATCATTAGTGTATTCATACTGAGGTGAGTCCATGGTCTTTGTCCTCTCTAGCTTCTCAGCGACCTCTGTGATGGTCACTGAGCAGTCAGAGAACTTGAGGGTCGAGGAGTGCTGGCTGTGCTGCAGCGGTCTGTTCTGCTGGGTCTGCTGGTCCTCCGGCCTCTGGGTCTCCATGGGGTAACAGCCGCTGCTGGAGCGATACAAGATGACGCTCCTCTGTGCGGAGGTGGCCTGAGGAGCGGGACTGGAGGCCTCCATGTGGCACTGCTGCTGCTGCTGTTGGTGGTGCTGGTAGTCCATGGCACTTTCAGCCAATGGGGCGTTTTGCTGGTGAGGAGAAACCAGTGCAGTGTGGTTGCCATGGTAGGCCCCACTTGGCATACGATTGCTTTCCACTCTGGCCATCTCCATACTTGAGGGCTCTGTCTTTATGCTGTAGCTCGTGGGTTCTGGGCTGTCTCTGGAGGAGGAATCAGACATGTCAGAGATGGAGCCCCGGGGAGAGTACTGGTGGAGTGCACTGTGGCGCTCGCCGCGGCTCGACTGCTCAGTTTCAGATGAGTCAGAATTCAGCATCACCTGGGATGCGCTGGAGTAGCCGCTGCTTGAGAGGTAGGCGTTTGGGGTGCCATTGCTGCTCCCGCTACTACTGTTGGCAACACTGTTGGAGATCTGCTGACTTTTCTCCATGTAGGAGGCTGTGCTGATGAGGCCAAAGCGCAACTTGAGCTGGAGGAGCTCCGTTTTTATACGACAGTTCTCCTCATTCAGCGCCATGACCCGGTTCTCAAGCACCATGTCGTTGAGGCGACGCTTTTCCCTTGAGCGCTTGGCTGCCTCATTGTTCTTCCTCCGTTTTTCCCAATAGGAAGCATCTTTCTTCTCGTCAGAAATGAACTCTCGCTTGCGACGGCAGCTCGCGCTAGACTTGGAACCTTTAGACTGGCGGCTGATCCGTGCTCCACCTTCAGGAGTAGGAGATGGGAGGCTGCCACTGTAGGAGGAAAAATTGTCGACCTCCATATCACTTTTGTTGCTGCTGGATGGGATGTGTAGACTCAGACTTTCCATTTTTTCCCAGCTGGGGGCTAGAGTGTAACTCTAGCAAAGGGCAAAGGGGGGGAGGGAAAAAATGTAAAACTATACGAGCCTTCTGCTTTGCCACTAAGGAGTTTGACCTAAGTCGCAGGATCGGAAAAAAATTCTTGATGAGGTATTTGTGCTCCTTGAAGGGATCGCCTCATTGATTTCTCTTACTTAATTTTCAAGATCAAAACGTTCAAGTGTCCATATTAGCCAAGAAGATCAAAAAGAGGTGGAACTCCACAAAAACCTCAGACATTGAACTAGTGTTCTGAACCAGGAACCTCCAAAAAGAAACAAGTTTGTATTTTTGAGTCTTCCAGCTGTCTTGGCAAACAGATCAGAGCGGTCTCTGGGGTCTTGTTGGGGGTGATTTTGAGTTTATCACCGTCTTCCTCAATCTTCAGCGGAGCTGTGATGCCAGTCAGGCTGCTGCCCTGCTCCTCTCAGTGTCTTACAGCGGATGTAGGTCAGTCCGTGTACTTTAGGGCTCCGTGACAATCCAGCTTCAGTGCTGCTGTTTGCTGTGGAGAGAGAGAGAGAGAGAGAGAGAGAGAGAGCGTTAGATTAGCTGTAAAACCACTGCAGTTCATTGCAACATATATGTACATTTCAGTCAGGTATGTCAGGTAAAATTGGACTTGTAAACTGTAGGCCAACTCTTAGTCAATTAGTCGACTAATTGAATAATGAGCACATCTCTGGTAAACACGATAATTAAATTGGTGCTTTTGTGTGATCCTTTGTGAAGAACTCAGTTTTACAGATCAGTCTAATCAATTAATCGATTAGTCGAAAACATCGTGTGAGTGTTAGTCGACTAATTGAATAATGAGCACATCTCTGGTAAACACGATAATTAAATTGGTGCTTTTGTGTGATCCTTTGTGAAGAACTCTGTTTTACAGATCAGTCAATTAAATCAATTAATCAATTAGTCGAAAAAATCGTGTGAGTGTTAGCCGACTAAGAATTTCTCTGGTTGAGGACAGCCTTTGTGAACTGTAGTGCAAAGCTTTAATGTGCGTCCTTTGAGTGTAACCTCTAAGGCTTGAGATCAATGCACACTGTTTATCACAACCTGTGCCAAAAATCTATGACATAATCTCCCAAAATATCGCAATGTTTGTCTTTCTTGTCTTTGTTTCCTTGACTTCACAGAGAAAATGAGGTTGGGGAGTCTGCAGAGTCTGAGTATCAGCACACACATGAGTGGGGATTAAACACGCTGTATGTACTGCTGCTGCTGCTGCTACTGCAGAGCGCTTGTGTAAGACGGGTGCTGTCATAGTCACATAACAGGACTGAGGCAGGCTGACCTGGTGCCAGCTCTGCAGAGACTGACAGATAAAGGGGGTGAGGGAGGCGGGGAATGGATGGGGATATGATGCATCATCACACTCTGATATATTACTTTAATTATATTATGGTATATAAATTACGTGTAATTATAATTTCTGCTTTTACATTTTATTTTCTAAAATGCATCGCCAGATTTAAAGTAGTGCACTACTAAACTCTTTAAGGAGTAGCTGGAATGGGTTTATGGGAGTGGACGCACATCTGTGTGGGCTGTGTGTGTGTTTCTATGGAGGAGGAGGAGATGCCCGTCGCAGTGGGAATGTGTAAGTTTCTCTAGCAGCCGTCACACTCTGAAATTACACAACACCACAAGCTGCCGAACACCCTTATGCAGTGTCAACATCGTAGCTCAACAGGAAGCCTTTCCCACCCAACGTGTGTTGCGTTAACAACAATGCTGAATGCAGCGCGGACGGATGTTTGACGGTAGTCCAGCGTTACATAACAACTAGATCTGCACTTGTTTTTAGGCCGGATTCCTCTGGTTCTCTCACTGCACGGCATTACACAGTAGATATGCAGTAATTAATAACACATCACTACGCTGAGCTCCCGAGTCCATTACAAACATGAAAACATCTTTTTATGACACACACACACAGGGAATGTAATAATCTAGGTCACTGTGCCTGTAGGTAACAATGACTCCTCCTGTTGAATGCTGGAATAATTATACGTATTACAAATATGACCTTTTAATATCACCTGCTTGCTATTTTTAGCCTAATCTGTTTCCTGTTTACACTATTGTTTTCGGAGCAATCAATTGCTGGTAACTGGAATCAGTGGAGCTAAGTTTTCTGAGGGAATTTACCAGTCTCACCACAGTATAGTTTATCTGTCATTTGTTTTTAGAACTGTCGAGCAGCTTTTACATTTGGAATATTGAAATCAAACAAGAAGCACAGGTATGCAAATAATATATTGGGTACAGGAGTATTATTACGTATTTGCAATATGCTATTGAAGCAGAATGGATTATCTGCAGAACATTTCCCCACTTAAGGAAAAATGTTGGTATTAATATAATATACATCAGTTAAAGTGTCTTATAACAGATTGTGTTACAGCTGCTATTGCTGCCAGTGCTACTTGTTTCATTTTCAATTTAAACTCCTATTTATGCTCCAATATTGGTCTTATATTCTCTCTGTATAGTGGTGTATGAGACCAGACATGATGCAAGCACAATTTACTGTATGAGTAGTGTTTACCACTTTGGATTTAAATGTGAGGGTGCAGATCGTATCCACGCGGACCCTCCGACGTTTTCTACTTTCTCGTCTCGGCTCGCTGCGGTTTGTTCTGGTTTTTACGGATACGGAACGGATATGACGTTACGTTACTCAGACTACAACAACAAAAGCGGTAACTTCCTTCTACCTTCTAAATAAAATAAAATTGACTTGACTACCTCCGCATAGACTCAAATGAAGCAAATATATTGTATTGCACTTGCTCCTTCTGGCAATAAGAAATTTATTTAAAAATTGTAAAAACAAAAGAACTAAATTGCGATACATAGGTGAATTGATTTTTTTTCCCCCAATCCTATATTTAAACTGTGATGGGAAAAAAAACAAAAAAACGTGCTCAGTCGCTCACATCCCAAAGAGAGCAGAACAAAAGGGCTCCAGTTGAACAAAACTGTGCAGCAGTTTATTGTTCCCAAATCCCAAATCACTTACTTCTCACCCCTGAGTCAACGCCACATCACTATTTAATCTAACGTGCGTCTTCTCCAGACTGGTTACAGCATTTCCCTGCTTCCCCCAGAGTCAATGACCCCGTTACATAATCTCACATTTAAAAACAACACATTGAGACCTTGACTACGGCTCTGAATAATTAACCATTTATTTACCCATGTCTGTTATGTTGTAACTCAGGGACTTAGCCTAGATGTGCTGCAAGCTATTCTTCAAATTGAATTTTTCCCTTCAGTGCCAAAACAAGGATTTTACCATCTCTTGTTTTTGTCTCCTTCTCTCAAAGAACTGGAGTAAGGCTACGCTGAACAGAACGGGATTTGGACTCAACCACCAACAGATGTGGAAAAATGTAAGGTCAGCTCCTCCCTCTCTCCACAACCCTGAATAATTTTCATAAAGACTTGGCAGGGGAGGGATGGGCGCGAAACAAAGGCGGGCGAGAAGGAAGCATGCATACGTCTGCGCTGTCCCACTGACCTAGAAACGACGCTAAGCAGTAAACACTCCCCCTGTCTTTGACGGTGCTCCATAAAATAGGTCAGTAGGACTGAAAGGGAGGGAGGCCAGGAGAGGGAAAGAGAGTATTAGAGTGCACTCTAAAAATAGAGCGACAGAAAGAGGTAAGGGAGGGAGGAAGTAGAGGAGGGATGGAGTTACGGGGGGAATTCAGTTGGTGGAAATGAGAGGAATTTTACAGAATCTGCAGCAGGAGGAATAAACCAGACTACCTACAATACGTCATCTGCCTAAAAGTCTGATTGTGAAAGCCCCAGTGATCTTCATGCAACATTAAACCCTGTTCTCTGCAGAAAACCCTACGACGCCTTGTGCAGCGCAGAAAAATAATATGCATCAATAGCAGATGAAAAACACAATAGTGAGAGATAGGGAGATGGCATTGACGTCAGAGCACACACCCATCGCTGCAGCCAAATTCACACATAACAGGCTCTCTCTCAGGACCGCATGGGGAGGGGCTGCTGTTGTTGCTCGTAACGTACGTGCTCTGAATTTCTCTTGTTGCGGAGCAAAGCTTGTGTAACACATGCATATTACATCGCGGCAGAAGCTACAGGTTACTGGCTGTGAATGCCCTGCAATCTCCCCTTTCACTGGGCATGTTGTGCTCTGAATAAAAGCCAAGACTTGAGCTAGAAAATAACGAGATACTGGACATTGTGTAATTGGCTAATTTCCCATTTTAAAAAGAATGATTCACTGCAGTTACTGTAAACACTTTGTTTTCAGTGCTTTCGTCTGTGGAAAACACAGGTCGGAAGTAGTTCCCAGGCACTTGCCGCTGGGGAGGAATGCTTCACCTCTGACCTCCTCTGAGGCAAGTGTGAGTTAAACGCATGGCATCCTTTTCCCCTCCTCCATCTTTTCAGTGATCCAACACCACACACGTGGAGGGGCCCCAGCTAGGAGCCTCCATTTTGCCACACGGCTTTGTGTCAAGAAACAAAACTAGCGGACAGGAATCCAGACATTCCAGGTCAGCCAGTGACACCAAATTACTGAATGCCACTTAACACTTCCTCTTTGTCGTACACAACTAAAAACACTCCTACCTGTATGATTTGACTTACTAATGATTAGTGGCAGAATGCTAAATCTTATAGATAAATGCACATTTTTGAGAGAAGGTTACAAATTTGGTGAAGAGTGAACCTAATATTTGTTTCCAAATAAATAAATATGACAATCTGTATGTGCTTACACACATGCAAGTAAGGTTCAGTTTAGTGTTTTGAACCTTACTTGCTCCATTGATAACATGTGACCTATATCTTTTTAAGTTACATTTTTCTTTTTTCTTTTTAAATAAACAGACATATTGATGAATACACACCAAAGTAGGAAACTGGGGCAAGTAGCTATAGTTACTAAAGTATGTAAGTCCAAAGCTTGACCTGTATACCTCACCCAGATACAGGTCTGACCTATATTCTGAGAGCTGGCTGGGACGGAGCAATGCAGACGGCTCTGAAACCAGACCAGCTGGCACGCAGGCGGACTAAGAGCTCACCAGAACTCTGCCTGCTTTCGCCAGACAGGGGTTTCCATGCATTGCATCACATCCTGGATGTTCACTTGTTATTCTAATTTCACAACAAAGTCACATACCAGGATCTTGGGACACGAGTTTTCTGTATCAAACAAACAAAAAAGATGATCTGGTTCAAGACCTTACTTCTGTTTTTTTATGTCCCATGTTTTCTTAGAGGAGACAGACTGAGAAAGTTAAAAATAACCCAGAGACACTGAGCAGCTGTGTTACGTCATTGATAGAAGCATTTCTAAAATATCTATCTGCTTTAGAAATGAGGATTTGGTGTTAATCTGGATATGAATGATGGGAAGAAGGAGCAGGGTGTGAATGGGAATCAATTACAGGCGTCTCTGTCCCGGGAGAGAGCTGCTGTTTATTGCTTCTCCCTGCTGTGTGCCGGTTATGTCATACCCTCCAACTCCCTCAAAGCAAAGCTCTGTGCTTTACTTAACACACCTCATGAGTACAAAAAAAAAAGAATCACCCAGTGACTCACTTTGAATGAAAATCAGACATTTTGTTTCTCCTTTGAACTTGAACACAATAGCCTATAAATGTGTTAGTAATGTAACAGAGGCACATTTGGAGCTTTATAGAAACATAAGCATGAAAAAATATTCTGTTTTTTAGTATATTACTGTTGGATAACATGTTTTTTCCCCCTGTAGTATATCTGTAATAATCTATTTTTATATAATATTAACACAATCTATCTATCCTAAAAAACATTATGTTAGACATTTATTTTAATACAATCTTTATTTATATGTTCTATAACCTCCACTCTGACATGAGTTTCTACTACATTTAATGAAAAATGTGGCATTATAGCAAATACCCTTTAATGAATTAGTATCCTAAAAAAAAAAAAGCCGTGCTTTTAATCCAGCCTATTGTCTGCATCAGCTGAACAGACAAATATTAATATAAACAACTAAAAATGATCCAGTGACCTACATTATGTCCATCTTTCAAACAGCAGCATGCCACGTGCAGGAGCTAATATAGCATAGTAGCCTGTTATATGTGTGTGTGTGTGTGTGTCTGCATTAACCAGACAACACAGAGACCGAGAGCTCAGCAGCTGCCCACCATTCCCTGGAAAACACCACCATGCGGGGAATAACCTCGCCTTGACATTGAGGCACATAAAAACGTGGGATATATGAGCAACCACGTTTTTATCCACTTCTTCTATAGGTTTCGTGTCAAAAAACAAACAAAAGCGCAACAAACCTGGCAACAAAGTAGCATATTATTCGCCTCGTGGGTTGCCATGTTTAATGAGACAAAAGCAGCCGCAGACGCGTCAAAGTCACGGACGCACCGGAGAGAGGCATCCACAGAGAGTCGCCATGTGAACAATAACCATCTATAAGCATCATCTCCTCACCTCAACACACCACATATATGTTAAAAAACACCGTATAAAAGACAAATACATGGAGGCAAATAGACAAAATGCAGTCATAACATACCTTTCAATGTCCTGGAGGAGGGAAAAAAAGATTTCTCCGAAACAAAAGCTCGTCTCGCTCCCGTTTCCTCCTTCTTCCCTTGTGGTGCCTTTTATAAGAAACCTCCCAAAAAACCCGAAAAGTTTTCGTGTCCTTGTCTCGTCGTTGCTCGGCACAGTTGTGGTCGAGTCAGTGGGTCTGCTGCTGGATGCTGTTTCTGTCTCTTGGCTCCGGCTGCCTGTGTGTTGTGTGCTGCTGCTGGACACTTTGCTCCAGTTTCTCCGGCTCCCTTTCTAGAAATATGTGTTAGTAGGTCAGCGGTTGCATAACAGCTCTTAGGCTGCCTCGTCACGTTTTTTGTCCTCTCTCTCTCTCTCTCTCTCTCTCTCTCTCTCTCTCTCTGGGTTATTACTCCTTCTCTTTTCTCCCTCTCTTCTCCACCCCTCCATCTCTACATCTCCATCTCTGTAACACCATCTCTTTCACGGGAGTGGTTCAGTTTATAACATGGGCATGAATGTGTTTTACGCAGACACCATGTTACTGAGAGAGTCCAATAATAGCATGTAACAGCATGTCCTTTAACTGTGCAAGGGTACACAGGCTCTGTTACATATTCTCTCTTAGGATATTTTCTCCTGGCGATAATTTGTATTTATAAAGCAAAAATAATTATGTAAAAAAGAAATTCTTCCACATTGTAGATTTATTTTACTTTTTCTGTTTTTAATGCAGAAAAAACTAAAGAGTTTTAGTCTTTTCATCACTTCACTTAATGTGTAGGCTAATTTATATTTTTGTATAATAATAATAATAATAAGAAGAAGAAGAAGAAGAAGAATAAGTTGGATTTATATAGCGCCTTTCAAGAAACCGAAGGACCCAAAAAAACGTCTTCCACATTGTACATTTTGTTTTACTTTTTCTGTTTTTAATGCAGAAAAAACTAAAGCGTTTTAGTCTTTTCATCACTTCATGTGTACTTTATATTTTTGTAGATAAATGTTAGTGTGTGTGTGTGTGTGTACACAATATGTATTTACTTGAATTACTTTGATATTTATACTACTAGATACACATAAATCTTAAAAAGAAAAAAAAAAACTTCCATACCAAATTGTTTACAAATTAAGTAACATGGGCATGAATGTGTTTTATGCAGACACCATGTTACTGAGAGAGTCCAATAATAGTAACAGCATGTCCTTTAACTGTGCAAGGGTACACAGGCTCTGTTACATATTCTCTCTTTCTTTTTCGTCATTAGGATATTTTTCCCTGGTGATAATTTGTAGTTATAAAGCAAAATAATTATGTAAATAAAACCTTCTTCCACATTGTACTTTTGTTTTTTACTTTTTCTGTTTTTAATGCAGAAAAAACTAAAGAGTTTTAGTCTTTTCATCACTTTATGTGTACTTTATATTTTTGGAGATACATGTTAGTATGTGTGTGTGTTATTATGTCTTAATGTTCTTTTGCACTTTGTGGGAATGTTCTTGAATGTTTATGTAAAGCACTTTGAATTGCCCTGTTGCTGAAATGTGCTCTACAAATAAGGCTGTCTTGACTTGCCTTGCCTTTGATATTTATACTACTAGATACACACAAATCTTAAAAAAAACAAACAAAACTTAAATACCAAATTGTTTACAAATGACAAAAACAGAACATAGCAGTTTGTGCAAAAAAACACAAGCTTTAGTGGACAACTTTGCCTTAAATGGACACACCAGACATTTATTTTAATCACAACATGAAAGGCATTGGAGGACTCAATCACACGTGCACTGATTGATAAATGCTTAGTTCCCCTTCTACACACACACACACACACACACACACACACACACACACGCACACACACACAGCTGCACAAAACACAGACAATGCATAGAATGTTAGAGAGTCTGGTATGTAGCGTGTTTGCATAATGTCTCTTGGAAGGATTTTCGATCTACAACTTTGGACTTGGACTCACTGTCAACAGTTGAAGGATGTTGAAAGAGTTGTCCAAAATACTGTACTTGCCTATATTATATATACAATATTAGTATTACTCTGATTTTATGATGCCTCTGTTTTGATGCTGCCACTGTGGAACTACCACAGATTTGAATCTGTGCAGTTAAATTTAAATCAGGATTCAACTTATTGTTTCATGAAGGTCATTAACTGCATGACTTTGGACTTCTGGCTAATTTGCACAACAATTGTGAAACTGTTATGATGTAAATGTCAATGAGTTATAAAGGTTATATATGTTTCTTATTCCTCCCTCATAAATGGGCAAAAATGTAAGACTATGTGTCAGCCCACTGTCGTCATACTCCGCAGAAACCCACAATGTAGGTCATGGGAAGACATGCAGAGTGCATGTGGTAACAGTTACGGTTATAATAACTGTCCTCACCAACCCACTTATTACACTGTTACATAGATTATAAAGCATGCTGAATATTAGTGGCATTGTGAGGAAATATATATTTTTTGACAGTCACTGTCCTTTTTCCTCTTTTTGTTTATTACAACATGTTAACCGAGTTGTGTTTGCAGTGGTAGACAACAGAGTTTAACCCTTTGTTTACACATTAAGGTCTTTATTGTGTTATTATCAGGGCTGTCAATCGATTAAAATATTTAATCGCAATTAATCGCACTTTAAAGTACCAAAAAAAAGTACCTTAAAGGGAGATTTGTCCAGTATTTAATACTCTTATCAACATGGGAGTGGGCCAATATGCTTGCTTTATGCAAATATATGTATATATTTATTATCGGAAATCAATAAACAACACAAAACAATGACACATATTGTCCAGAAACCCTCACAGGTACTGCATTTAGCATAAAAAATATGCTCAAATCATAACATGGCAAACTGCAGCCCAACAGGCAACAACAGCTGTCAGTGTGTCAGTGTGCTGACTTGACTATGACTTGCCCCAAACTGCATGTGATTATCATAAAGGGGGCATGTCTGTAAAGAGGAGACTTGTGGGTACCCAGAGAACCCATTTTCATTCACATATCTTGAGGTCAGAGGTCAAGGGACCCCTTTGAAAATGGCCATGCCAATTTTTCCTCGCCAAAATTTAGCGTAAGTTTGGAGAGTTATTTAGCGTCTTTCGCAACAAGCTAGTATGACATGGTTGATACCAATGGATTCCTTAGGCTTTTTAGTTTCATATGATGCCAGTATCTTGACTCTCGCTTTAAAATTGAGCCCGCTTCAACCAAAAAGTCACAAGTTGCGTTAATGCTTTAAAGAAATGAATGGCATTAAAACTAATTTGCGATAACATGTTATCGTGTTAACTTTGACAGCCCTAGATATTATTCTAAGACCATGGCCATGACCTGCTATTTTTTTGGTATTAATAACATAAATTCTAAGATTTTAGCATAATTAACAGTAGAAATAATAAATACTGGATTCTATCTCTCATCTTACTAGTGTTACCAAGTTGTTTTGATTAAAAAAAAACCCAGTAAAAACACACTTTAAAACTAAAATTTGACACTGAAACCACTAACCATGGCCGATAAAATTAAGGAAAAAAACTGGGGAAAAAACGTACCTTCTCTATTATAATAAAACATGAATCATTATACCATTATTTTTTTAAGCTTTCCACCCTTCAATTTTTTTGTCATTTTGTTTATCTTTCCTGGAAATCGATGTTCATTATCTGCTTATGAGCTTGTCTGTTGTCCCATGAAGCCTGTTGTCCTCATCGCCACCATATTTCATGAGCAGTTACGTCAGCCCTGTTTGGTATCAGACACACATCGACTTCCAACCCACTTTCTCACTCATGTCCCTTCCCCCTGCTTTGTCTCAAACCAGACACATGCACCCATTCACCTTGCAAACACACACACACACACACACACACACACACACACACACACACACACACACACACACATACACACACACACATACACCACCACCACCACCACCATTAGACCATGTTGGGGAGATGGTGGCCTTGAACTTGTCTTGCTCCTCCCCCCACCAGTCCTCTGCTATAACCACCAACCCCCAACATACTCCTCCATCTCTTCAGCTGCCTCTGCATGCAGGCATTCCCTTGGCAACTGTGGTGTGGTGGTGCCTGCCTAGCAACCAGAAGGCTCTCACTCCTTCCTATATGGCTCATGGCATGGGGGTTTGCAGACTGGGCTGGATGAAGATTGATTGCAGACAAAAGATCTCCTGTGTATTTCATGTTGTTGTCGTCCAGGCCAAAGCCTAAAGGAGGGGTCTCTGTAGCTGTGTTACCTGTTTAACCTCACGTCAGCATTCAAATGAATCTATATAGATGGGTCATGTAAATGCCATTTTCAAGCTCCTGTTTCATTCTCGAATTGTGCATTTTGAATGAAGACGGGTCATTTGTAGGTGAGAGTGCTGTACTTCCAAAACAAAATGACATCCTTGCTTGTTCTGCGTGTGCAGCATGTGGTACTACAGCAAGCACAATGGAGGAGACGACCTCTAGTAACACTGAATGAATAAATGAATGAATGAGAGTCAATGATCCATGCTGATAAAGACACCTGGCGCCACCTGGTGTTGATAAAAAAATGACTGATGCTGAAAATGGAAATATTCAAGATTGTGTTATTGTATTAAAGAACAATGGCATTCAGTCAAGTTAATCACATTTACCGAAATTAATAATTCAGTGTATGTATTGTGTCTTTCTGGCCCTCGACCGCTATCAGGATGTATTTCACCGCAGCTCTTGTGATGTCTATCTGCAGGTTTGCACTCTTTCCAGGTGTTAATATGTTCTGAACCTGTATCCTTCACTTCCATATGGGCCAATCAGTCTCCACCGCAGCTGCTTCAATGCTAAAAATAGCTTTCATGCTGCTGACGTGACAGATGACTCATGCAGAGTCTCACTCCTCTCCCTGCATCCGTACACCACTCCCCTCTCCCTGGCATTGTCCAACACCCAACTGCCTGCCCCCCACCTCATATCAGCAACCTTAGCTCAGTGAGGGTGGACTGACGCCAGGGTGTTTATTTTTCCGTTTAAAAGCATTTATTAAAGTAAGTAAAGGCCATACATGAAATTAAAATTATATCAGCTCAGCTGAAAAAGACATTTGTGACATATTCACACTCTTGCGCAGTGCACCTCTCCACTCGAGTGCCACACCTTCCATAGCTCTCTCTGCCCCAGCTGGGTTAACTTTTCTTTTTTTTTTTATCCTAGCGTTTCCTGGCCTGTGTTGTAATGCAAAGTGCTGTTTTAAAATACACTTGCATTATGCATATGTATGGCTGTATCTGGCCTTTAGCCTTTAGAACTAATACGAAACATGAATGCATCTTAGATATGAACAAGGATTTCATTAGTTTAACTGTCACACTCATTTCATCTGATGATTTTGCATGAGATGTTATGTTTGATTCAAATCTTTCTTTTGATCCGCACATTAAAGGGGAAATGAAACATTCAACCAAGTTAAGCTGGTTTACTAAATTGATTTCCACTCTGATGAACAATTATACAACAAACATGACAAATATCAGCATTTAAAAGAAAAAAGAAGATCCGTTTCATCTTTCATGGCGAGAGCGCCGCCATGTTGCAGTGCTCTAGCTTGTGACGTCACTCAGTTGGTTGGCTCGGCTGAGTTACACAGATACAACGGTAGAGACCGTGAAAGACGGAGACTGAGAAGACACGGGACAGAAGAAAACAAGAGGGGACACTATTGTATTGTTCCTGGATGTAAAGATGAGTTCTACAATGTTAAAGCTAAAGACAAAACAGTCCATTTCATAAACTGCCACTGAAACGGAGATCAGTACTGCAGCAGCGCTGGCTAGTGACACTGAAAGAGGCTCAGACAGGCAGTCAGTCCAGCTGCAGCTGACCTTCCTCTCTGATCACCTGTCTCTCCTCCTCTGCTGTCTCATTCAGACCGTTCAAAGACAGGGTTGCTAAGAAAATAAACGCTGAAAGCACTACTTTATTCTGAAGCCCACGTTATTTGTTTACGTAACTTGCCGGTAGCTTCTGCTTTCAACATTCTTTTATTATTCGGCTGTCTGGTTGGTCCCAGTCTCAATGTATAATTTAAGCATAGTAGTCCTGCCGACTAGAATAATATTAACTTTAAGTCACTGCCTCTCAACAAAAACTGCTGTCTCTCCCCCTCCCTCTCTCTCTCCTTTAACTCAGACTTCTCTGTGCTGGACTATCAACCATCATTATTAGATATATTACAGTCATACAGTATAATCTCAAAGACAGTGTATACTGCATGCTCTGCTAATACAGTGAAACTAAACACAGATGGTCTGCAATGTAAAATATATTGAAAACAATCTGTCATAGGAGATTCATCAGTTGTTTGTATAAAATATACATTTATTTACGTACAGTTCACTTCAATTACAATTCTGAACAACAATTAAATATACAGTTGTATGTACCTCATTAGATAAATCACATACAGTGAACAATATAAAGATCACAAAAACAAGTACACTCCAAAAAAGTATTTTCTTCTTCTGTTTGGGACAGCACATAATAATGATATATACAGTATTTGCTTTGAAAATCCTACAAACTGTATGTTGTCCTAAAAAAGGACGAGGCATTTCCACAACTGAGTCAAGTGAACGTGGTGAGATTGAAGTGTCACAAATGATAACCGTGTGCTACAGTATGTGTTGTATCTAACATGATCATGTCCAGTGTGTCTGACAGACCTGTTCAGTCAAGTATTCGGAAATGTACAGCGTCCTTCAAATCTCTGGAAATCAACATGATCGAAGGACATGTGATGACTCACAAAGAAACCACATTTAGCTTTGCATTCATTTAACATTATTTTAAAAGTTAAATATGTTGGTGTTTTCTGGTGGAGTGGGGG
>CAKAOH010003978.1:20177-59309 GCA_916701665.1 Sebastiscus tertius
CCCCCCCCCCCCCCCCCCCCCCCCCCCCCCCCCCCCCCCCCCCCCCCCCCCCCCCCCCCCCCCCCCCCCCCCCCCCCCCCCCGGGGCCTTTTCCAGTGAAACAGGTGGTTCAAATAAAGTTTGTCACTTCAGAGGTAGCTGTTAACACTGGGGCCATGCTGTGTGGGAGTCAGCAGTCTGTAAGATCGATGGTTTGTAAAGATATGTTGTGTGAAATCTGTCTATTAACTTTGTGCTCAGGCTTTAAGCAGCTGCTGAGAGAAGAGCCTCTTGAGGTGAGCCACTTCCTGAGACAAACAGCTGATCTGAGACCTGAGACTGACATCCTCTGTCGAACACTTGGTGTCGCTGGAGTTCTGCAGAGAGGACGACTTATGATGTCCAGATGAGGGACCCTGATATTGCTGCCCAAGTCCACCACAGGCCTCCTCCCTGGACCAAGGAGCCGGACTCTCTGTCCAACTGTCCCATCCTGCCTGCTGGTGGTTCCTCACCTGGATGTTTGGCCACACTGTGGCTACAGGTGGTGCACTGTGTCTGGTATCAGAGGATGGAGACGTCTCCCCTCCATCTGTGCAACCAGCGGGCCCTTTGAAGCGGAGCTTGTGCGGGAGGCTCCTCAAACCCTCGGATGAGTCTTGTCTGTTTACATATTGACTCTCGTTGGCCTCCGGGGGACAGATGTGCTGCTCCTCCACCAGCTCCCTCGGAGAAGGCCCACCACGCTCACTCAGTGTGTCATCAAAAAACACAGGGCTGCCCATATTTGAGCTACATGAGGTGGAGACACCGGACTCTTCAGATACACTATGACTTGACAGAGGCCCGGTTCCCCTTGGTCCATAGATGGCACCCTGCTGTGGAGGGTGAGTGTGGACGTGGTGGATGCTGGGCGGTGTGTTGGAGTATGAGGATCCATCGGTGTGAAGCTGGTAGGAAGGTGTTGGTTGAGCACAGACGGGTGCAGACAGTGGCAAGATGGAAACATCAGATGGGTCCTTGACCAGGCCGAAGCGAAACTTCAGGGCCAACAGCTCGGCCCTCAGGCAGGCGTTCTCCTCCAGCAGGCCCAGCACTCGCCTCTCTAGCACCACGTCATTGGCTCGCCGCTTCTCTCTGGACCGCTTGGCTGCCTCGTTGTTTTTTTTTCTCTTGTCCCAATAGCCGTCATCTTTCTTCTCGTCAGGGGTGAACTCTCGTTTGCGGCGTGCACTGTTGCCATTGTCTTCATCGCAGCTGCTACCAGCCTTTGCTTCAGCGTTGGCAAGGCTCTCTTTGCATTTGAGGGCGAAGGTGTGATTCAGGAGAGTTTTGGCCAGCTGGCTTGTGGAGGTCATGATGGAAACAGCCTCATCAGTGAAGGACACAGCCCTTTCCAGAGGCCTGGACTCCGGTCCCTCCACAGCCAGCAGTGGGGTCACTGACAGGTCCTGGATGTTGCCTCCCACAGTCTGACCCGTCATGTTCAAACTGTGATTTGACACTTGAGGGAGCTGTGAGGAACTCACTGAGGGTTGGTGGTTTAGGGTGAAGTGTGCTGTAATGGCACCACCTAGTGATGAAAAAACACAAACACGTGGTGAGGTGAGCATTTGTCCACAAGGGTGCAAAACAGTAAATCTACATTATACTGTTGCCAATTCAATATTGTATTTTTTAACAGCAGGAAAAGACTTATAATAATAATAATAATACAAAAGAAAAAAAATTCTCATATCAAATAAACACTTACAGGCATTACAGTGGGATACAAATACATTAATATAGATTCATGATAATAGCATAATTCATTTTAGTCATTTTATCCACAGTGAAATTTTAATAATCTTATTTCGCAATCAAATGACCATATAAACAGTTCCTAAAAAGAGAACAAATGTGAAAAATCCCAAATATTTGATTAGTCCTTTAATTCGTAAATTTCTTTTTTTTTAGATTTGATTAAGAGGATTATCAATTAGTATTCAGAATTATTTGCTACACAGTGCCCAGAGCCATGTCTTTACAATTATCAATTATCATGCCAAAATATTGTCATTAAAGCCTAAATCCTAAACGGATGACTGATGAGCCCTTAATTATTGTTTACATAAAAATAGTCTACATCCCGTACGAAATTCCCATTTCATCAAATATGAGATGATGATAAATAAACTTTCTTAAAATCTATTTAAGTACAGTACCTCGCATGATAAAAAAAAAAATGAGTGATAGTAATGAGTAAATCTTGGGAAACATTAAAGGAGATCTTACTTACAAATCAAAGAGCTGCTGAAACCTTTGATGTGAATAAATCTCCTCAGTCAGAGAAAGGAGAGGAGGAGACACGAGGAGCTTCACAGGTTGTCTGGATGTTTCTGCTCCTCAAAAGCTTTCTGTCGTTTCTTTCCTCGCTCATCGGTTCAGCTGGTTCAGCTACATCCATGGTTCAGCTGGGGTCGGCTCCTCACCCTGGGTGACCCCTCCTCAACTCCTCCTCCTCCTCCTCCACTCCTCCTCCCTACTGGAAGGCAGCTGAGTCAAACCAGTAGTGACACGCTGCACAACAAACAACAACAAACCTGAAAAGCAACAAATCCTGACAGATTGTTTGAATAGTATTTTATAACTTTTTTTTATTTTATTATTTTTTTTTATTTGCCTTTAATTCACAAACTGGTCATACAGGTTCAATTACAAAGACATGTGCAAAACTGTAAAAGGAACAACAAGACAAAATAACAGATGCCAGGGGATAAACAGTTTACAAGTACAAAGCCAGGGAAGATAAACATTTAGATAAATATATTAAAGGAGGTGCATAAAGTTACCGTCTTAATAGCTTTTTTGTTTTCGGAGGAGAGAATCAATTTAATGTTTTGTTTGGTTTCATGTTCAAATACAAAAAAATGAAGGTTTAGATTTAATAAATTTGGATTTATATATATGAAATTTAGCTAAGAGAATAATCATATTAATAACATAATGTTCTTTGATTTTACTGTTACCTTTATGGAAACCAAACAAAACATTTTCTAGACATAGAATACTATTTTATAACTTTAATACAGGCACGGCTCTGTCGAGTGAGGTTGAAAACAAGGTTGAGATTAATAAATGAACAGTGAGCCAAACTGTAAGCCAAACCAAAACCACCTTGGCTACTCTAAAGTTGAACAAGTAACTGAGCATATCACAGCAAAAACAAGAGAAAATATTGTTTGGTATTAACATGAAGGACATTGAGAGTGACTTGATATTGAACAATCTGATACTGCTGGCAAACTCTTTCATCCACGCATCCAAATGGAGGAAAATGAAACCCCTATTTTCTGTTTTCTAAAGGGACCTTGTGGACAATCATCTCAGTGCTTTAAGACTAATGAAAGGACACCATGCAAAGTCTCTCCTCAGAGCTTATGAAGAACTGAACATATATGATGATGACCCCTAAATCTACTATGGAAGAGTGCAGTCTTATTATTATTTATTTATGCATTTCTTTTTTGTTCCTTTAATTATTTTCTACCCCCTCTTTTATTTTTGTTATTATATATATATATTTTATAATTTAAGTTATCTTTCTTATCCAATTGTGCCTTGTATGTTAGAAGTATTGAGTTTGGTTTACAATGCCTTAATGTTTGTAAATGAATTATCTTCAATAATAAAATAAAAAAAATATCACAGCAAAAACATGTGACTGACAGTAAACACGCTGGACTGTCGCACTTTGACCTGTCAGAGTGTGACGCGTCAGTCAGGTAACCATGGCTACAACATAGCATCTCATTGTAAGGTAGGTTTAGCTAGCTGTTGCACTCTCTGTGTGTGTATATATATTAATGATAAGTAGGTCATTGAATGCCTGCCATAGCCAATTGAGGCAGAAAAGGATAAAGGTAAGTTGAAAAGGAAATACAAAGAGTTTACAGTGCTGCTAGCGGCGGTTTGATCTAAATGCTAATGCTAACATGCTAGCAAAATAGACGACACTCACGTGCTCATTATGTTCAGGTAACTTTATAATGTTTAGCATTTAGCGCTGTCAGTCAAGCATGTTAGCCTGTTTTAAGTGTGGTTAAAATGACTAAAATGACCAGTTTTAAATATGGATAAATGACTAAAATGACAAGCATGTTAGCATGCCAACATTAGCTAATTACACAGAGCACAGTTGAGGCTGGTGGGAATGTGATTAGTTTTACAGTTATTCTGGAAACAAAGTATTTCCACTATTCACTGGGTGAGAGTTTGGTTTTCATAGACTTTTTTTATTTATTTTTTTACTGACAATGAATTACGAGCAGAAAAAATCGTATTTCTTGCGATATTAATACTGTCAAGATAATTTTCTCGTCCTTGTACTAACAGGTCTCTGTGTTCTCCTTCTGTTTTTGACATCACTGTGTTAAATTAGGTCACCAGTCTAAAATGGACAGCAGTCATGGTGTCCTCATTTGCTCTTTGCAGGTGAGCACCCACAACGAGGAGTTCAAGGTAACTCAGCTACATGGAAAAATGTATTGTGTATGCGCTGTTTGTTTCTCTACAAACACTTCTAAAACATACAATTAGACTTTTATTTCCACCACAACACTAGATTATCATTTACATTACTTGCACTGTCAAAGAACAAACGTGAGGATGTGTAATGTCACTCACTCAGAATATTTTGTACTGTTCGCCTGACTGTGTCAGAACAAAAGAAGTACATCACTGTGTTACTGCACCTGTGAGTTAATCAATACATTTTATAGCCATGTTTTGTAGATGAAGAACGCAAAGAGAGAGAGTGAGTCATTTGAATGCCCTTTGACAGTGTGAATGGAAAAGAGAGCTGTTATGTAATACACAGAGAGAGCGAGAGCGAGAGCATGTGAGGACTGCTGGAAGTTCAGTTAGGGTGAGGTTGCACAGAAAAAAGGAACATTGTTCCGATCTGCTGGACAGAGATACTTCGTAATGCTTCACACAGGACTCTGTGTCTCTCTCTGTCAATCTCACCAGTTTCTCCAAAACAAGGCAACAGTTAACTTTTCACTCTTTAATTTATTCTGTCACTTATGCAAATCTTCTCTGGATCTGCATAAATTGCATAAATTTAAGTAGTAACATCAGTGTCACTATTGACCTGTTTCTAAGACCTTGACAGATCAGTTTGAATGCGTTGGTGCACGGCTGTGACATGTAGTGGTGTGCACAGACTCGGAGGAGGTTGGGGTGAAATTCTGTGAAAAGAAAACTGTACCGCCGTCCCAGGGTTCAGCTGAATGATCTGCCAACAAATTAGATTAAATGAACCTTTTTGATTTGAGTTCCTGACTCCGGTTTTCAAGGTTACCTCTTTTTGGAAAGTATTTCCCAGAAATGCTAGTAGCTGCCTGCAGTTTCACTGCAAAAATATGTCCATCTTAGAAAGTCATTTTTCACTCTAATCTAATTTTCTTAAATAAACAAACCAAAAAAATCTCTTCAGGGCTGAGATTATTTCATCTGTTTTCACCTTAAATCAACTTGAAATTTTCCCACAATGATACATGATCTGATACTACTTGAGAAATATTTTTCCAGGAATCATTTCTCAAAAATTCCTGAACAAGACCAATGCTGTGTTCATATTACAAGCGACAAAGCTATTTATTTATTTAGATTTATTTGTCCAAGAGGAATACTTGTTTCCACAGACAGTACACATAAACACACAGGTACACACAGCAACACATAGCAACATACATATATACAGATCAAATAACACATGAGCAGTTGGCAAAACCTTCCTGTATGCACTCATACATTCCAGCTCACAACAGTGTCAGTGAGGAAGATTGTTCAGGGCTGCTATTTCAGAGGGAACAAAGCTCCTGCTGAAATGAGCTCCTCTTCATCTCAATGTTCTGTATCTCCGACCAGATGGAAGTTAAGTGTTGGTTTCGGGGTTGATCAGTGTCATTTGATATTGCGAGTGCTAGGGGTGTAATGGCTCTGAGGTTCATATCTGATAGACCGGGTGTGGGAAGGCAGATGATTTTGTATGTATGTTTTGTATGTGATGCTGGCAAATTTGTTCTTGTTGGAGGTGGTTAACATGGTGAAGAAGCAGGGGGAACAGTACAGCAGGATGGGTTGGATTATGCTTTTGTAAAGCAACAACAGGAGGTGGGGGGCAACAGACAATGCTCTGAGTTTACGGATGACATGAAGTCTTTGCTGGGATCTTTTATGGATGTCAGTGATGTGTTGATCAAAACTGAGTTTATTGTTTAGGATGAGTCCGAGATATTTGTGACAAGTAACATGACTTAAAAATTTTCAAATTAGATATGAGACTATACATACAGACTTTACATTTTAACAGACAGTCTGTCTTATAAACTGGGCACATGGAGATTGAAAGACGTTGGCATTTACCAGTCAGGGAGGTTTGAACAAAACACACTATCAAGATGCTTTATGCGTTTTGGTGTCAGCTTGTGGCTGGTAAAGTGGGGATAGGAATTAGGGAAGGGGCCATTGGCCCCCCCCACTTTACGTCCCTGGTCTGATTTAGGGTCGTGGCTGGTGTGATCCCAGTGCAAGATTTTAAACCATCTCTTTTAAGTCCCCCAAGTGTCAACAAGGGCACTCACAAGTACAGAGGTGTGTACATTCATGTGTATGTGAAGCTTCATTAGAAAAGTAATACAGAAAGCATTTGACTGCCTGAGTGTAGAGCGGACACTGGCCTTGTTTGACCTTATGAGTGTGTGTGTGTACGCTCAAGTTCAAATCAGGGGAATCAGCTCCCCCCAACCCCCCTCTCGATCCACTTGGACTCACAGGCCCTCTCCAACAGTCTCAGCACTGCAGCAGCTTTCACCACTCTAATCCTCATCCTGCTTTTGGACATCAGGCCAAGATTCCCATTTTGTGAGGTTGTGTAATCGCAAACAGTGCAGTCAATAATTCCACACACCCATACAAAGTTATTTACACATTGAATCAGCTTAGTGAAGACTTTCCTGGAAGTGAGAACAGAGCCTTATTCTGATGGACAAGTTTATCTGCAGTTAGAAATCTCTTTTAGAAAAGGTTGTCAGTTTGGCTCTGTCCATGATTGTGTAACCCCTGTAAAATACAAATGCAGATGGATACATGTTGTGAATGGAAATCTCAGTTGGAAGGCTGGTACCAGTGCTGTCCTGAAGTAGCAGAGTTTAAGCCATTTACAGATGCTTATGGCTACAATATATTGTATAGTGAAAGGTGTTTATGTGTGGGTTTCTTTGTGACTGTGTGTGTGCAGACGTTTGTTTGCTGAACTGAAGTTGCTCTTTTGCGTCAAAGATGTTCCCGCTTCTTCTCAATAACACTTTTGTTCTGCTGAGTACACACAGTGTTACCACACACTGGATGTTACAGTGTGTCTGTGCCCGCAGGAAGAGGAATCTGTACAGTGTTTGGAGGAAGTTGATTGGCAATGTTTGCATAGATTTGACTATAAGGTTTAGGTAGCTGAAAGTGTTGAAAGCATTTTAAAATCCATGAAAGGCTTACTGTTTAGATACCGAGGCTTGATGTCATATGGTTTACATGCAGTAATACAAATAAGAGTTGAATGTATTTTCTCTGCAATGTGCACAGATCCTCTCCATGGGAAAATGTCATACATAAAGATCTGAATTTCTCCACAGAGGAAAACAAGAAAGAGAGAAGGAATTTATTTACACATCTGTCCCCAGTAAACCTTCCTTCAGCTGCACAGCACTCAAGTTATTCTGTTTTCCCATGTTGATGAAACAGGTTTCTCTCCACTGCATATGTGGGTGACCGGGAACAAAAAATATGGTGCTTTCTCTCATATAAAACAATTAAATTAAGTGGTTAAGTGAGTTTTTTCCATTGTGCAGTGGGGCTTTACAGAAAATGAAATTTACAAATCTAGAGAGCAGTTGGCACTAACTGAAAGAAACCCACTGCATGAAAACACATTGCATTGTTGGAATTGTTTATAGCATGTGGTATTCAGATGTTAAGCCTTGGCCTGGTCACAAAGATTATAATAATGACATTTTTTACCTTTGACCTGATTAGCTGCTCAGACTAAAAGGAAAAACTCAAACATTCCATAGCTTAATATTTCATGTCTTGTTTATATGGATAAACAACAAGTATAACATGATGTAAACAGGGAAGGAGGAACTACAAAGTGGAAGTAGAAAGAGTTTGTTTGTCCTTTTCGGGGCACGTCAGGTCAGAGCTCTGCCGCTGTCCTCGTGTCAACTCTAAATCCCAAATCACTTACCCTTGAACACTGCACTAAAATAAACTCACACTGCAGATGGAGCCTCATAACCATCTCTAACCTATCAGTGAAGTGTTGTGGATTTATCTGCTGATGTGTAACATCTTGTTTTAGGAGCACAGTCTCAGTGGATGACAGATAATTAATGGCCAAGGAGTGTATCTGCAGCACTATAATTATCAGGATTACTTCATGTGTGTATATTTGGCTGTGAGTAGGGCACTAATGTCTTGGTGATGTGCGTGCACTTGTCTGTTGTCATGCCATCTTGGATGAGCTGGTTTAAAGGGGAATAACAACCATTTTTAAAACATTGATATTATTCTGAAGGCTATATAACATGATAAAAAAAATACTGCAACTCATGAACTCGCATATTTCGAGGTCGCGCCAGGAAACCATAAGCTAGCAGTGCCATCAAGGTAAACAGTAACTGCCTGTCGGTGGCGATTTGAATGGAGTATAGAATTTCAACATTTGCTATATAAATAAACATGCTGTACAACCCTACAGAATTATGTGAAGTCATGAGGACTTTGCTGCTGTGATAAAGCCAGCACAGATACTAGTGTTTGGAACATTTTTGGGTGATCAAACCCTTTTTATGCAGTTCATGTTGGGGTTCTACTCCACTACTACACTACTGATGACAGTTGTAGTCTATTTTCACCAACGTCTTCATCTCTTTTGCATCCCTCATTTTCCCCACAGTAGTCAACCTGAACAGGATCAAGCTTAACAGTAAACAGTGCCGCATCTACACGGTCCCAGTCAACGAACTCAAAGCCCCGTTCATTTACAATGACCCCACGCTGGAGGTGTGCCACCATGAGTCCAAACAGTGAGCATGTCCGTGTGCTGTCTTGGATGCACATTTCAGTGGAATGCTGGGTTACGAAATCATGGCAAGTCATTTGTGCCATGGCTTCTAATTGTTAGTCTACAATAAATCTTACTGTGTTGCATTAGATCTGTCAAGTCAACATCATCTGATGATGTTAACGACCTTAAGCTGGGTTTCCACCAAAAGTTCAGGGGACTTTTAGTCCCTGGAACTACTTTTCAAGGAACTAAAAGGTCCCTTAAGCCCACAACAGTCCGCGTTTCCACCGCGGTCTAAAGACCTGCGAAGATTAGGCAAATGAATCTGCTGACGTATGAAAAAGCAGCATGACATGAAACGAGGACTGCTGGTGGTCACAGTGGTAAACACTAAGGGGTAGGAAAAAAATCGATTCACCTATGGAGCTAGATTTTTTTTTTTTTGTTTACGATTTTGAAATGGATTTTTTTAATTCCAGAATTGATATATTTGCTTCATTTGAGTTTAGCATTGAGTCTTGATTGTTCACCGACACCATCAAGCCAAATGAATTTGAAATGTTTATGCTTGAATAACTGGTTCTATTGAATTTATTTATTAGTCTTTTTGCTCTTCAGGTTTTTTGCCATCCAAATCTCCCAACAGATTTGGAAATACATGTGACTATAAACATCATGATAACATATACTGTGAGACACTGAACATTTGTAATACGTCAAATTGAATTTACAGGATTTTCTCATCAATGTGATGAATTATGTGTTGAGTATTTCATTCACAGGATTAGTCGCGCTCAACACAAGTGTATAAGGGCTTAGAACATTATGATAGAAGTTTGTGATGGCCATTCCCATGCTCCATTACGTAATTTTTGGGTTGATACCATTTGTTACACAGATTTGGTGCTAAATTTAACCATTTTTTACCACTTGATAATTGATAAAAATAATCAATATTCCCTCCAAAATACCACATTAAGACACTAAGACTTTGAGGAACACCATAGAAAAAGTCATGCTGTGATTTGGTTAGAAAAACTTTTGACATTTGGAGATTTCTGCAAGAACTGCCTTTTTTCAGGGATTGGATGGCGAGCACTTCTGTTGTGTAAACTGCTCAGAAACCCCCTTATTGTCAATCGACCTAGGACAGCCATCCATCTTCTGAATGCTCTCGGTCTGTAGTTTGTGGCTGTAAAGTTTCACGAGGCTGTGATTAATATTGTCACCGCCTTGTTAATATTATATATAAATTGAAAATAGGCAAAAATAACACATTTGTACTGAATGTAAAAAACTGCATGTTTTTTTGCCCCAAACTGCATGTGATTATCATAAAGTGGGCATGTCTGTAAAGGGGAGACTTGTGGGTACCCATAGAACCCATTTTCATTCACATATCTTGAGGTCAGAGGTCAAGGGACCCCTCTGAAAATCGCCATGCCAGTTATTCCTTGCCAACATTTTGCATAACTTTGTAGCATTCTTCCTGTGACATGGCTGGTAACAATGGATTCCTTAAGTTTTTCTAGTTTCATATGATATCTGTACCTTCACGCTAGCTTGACTGAGCCCGCTATAACCTCTGAAAGACAGAATTGCAGCCCGGCCCGTTGGCGGGCTGTCGAAGGGTTGAGGGGTTAAAGCCAATATACTTCAAACTACAAACAAATTGCCCTCTATCTTGTTTACCTGGTAGTAATGACATCAATAAAAGACCAACAAGATGAATACAACAGGATGAAATTCATCTTTGGGATTAAAATGAATGTGTGATCTCCAAAGTATATCTGATACACAAAAGGTGACTCTTACCTCAATAAGCAGTTTCCTTTTGTAGGTATTATATACTGTGATTTTATTGTCTTTTATTGGATGCCTTACCAAAACATCTGACACATTGCAATGTTTCACTTGAGATGTTTTGTGCAACTGAAATGTCTCTGTTAATGGAGATATTACACCTTGAATCACGCTAGATGTAAACAAAACTGATCTCTAGTTATTCTAACTTTGTTTACAAGCACATGGCAATTAATTTCTGTGTTACAAATGTTGGTAAATGAGTGTGTAATTGTGTTTGCTTTTCTGTGTTTGTCTTCCCTGAGGGTATGCATGTCTGTGCAAGTGTATGCAAGAGAAAGACAGAGGGAGCTCCATAATGTGATGACGACCTCCATCATCTGACATAATCAGGATGAATCAGTGAGTGCTGAGTTACATAAACACATCCTCATCCTAACCTCGCCCAGATTAGAAACACTGCTTACACAACTGCCAACATTGTGCTGGTACCAGCCTGCAGGCTTGAGGGCTGATATAATAAATGAAGACTGCCACCTCAAGGCCAAAGGCTGACATTACTTGTGAAAATGACTGATGTTTAAAGTCTTAGCCAGGGGTTTTCAAAGACTGAGACTTTGGGCCTCCTCTCCAACAAAGCCTGGAAAAAGGCGCCCCCTCACCCCTCCTTAGTTTACTTGTTTAGTTTCGCTCAATTCCTGAATGGCTATGGGATCATGACACTCAACAATTGAGCCGAGATTGCCTAATATTGCTGTTTGACATAGTTTCAGACTACACCAGATCCATGAAAAAAGGTCTGTCCTAAGGCATCTATTAGTTTCTGATTAGGGATGCACCGATCAGACTTTTTCAGTCCTGATACCGATAACGATACCTGGGGTCTGGGTAGTGGCCGATACAGAGTACCGATCCGATACCAGTCTTTAAATAATAAGCTGTATGCCTCACTGTGTAGAAGTGATCATTCTTTTAAGTGTAAGGCAACATCAAGCTTGACTTAAACATTGCTTTCTTAACTTTGTAAAACAAAATGTAACAAATGAATACATAGATATAAATTTAGTAAGTTATTTATTATTAAAATACTAAATCATGCACCAGCAACATGGTAAAAAATTCAAAATTAACAGGAACTATAATACAGGTGTAAACCTTTTTAATGCAGCAACAAATTGGTCAAAACTTAAACAAGAATTCAAATTCCAGTATCTAATGTCTATAGTATATAAACATAGAATTGAATTTCCAGCTATTGGAGCCAGTATCGGCCCGATATCCAATGCGGTATCGGTGCATCCTTATTTCTGACTCTGGGAAAGTGGGAAAAACAGTAAAATTCCCCTACTAAATACTGTATCTCTTTAACTAAATCACAAACATTTAGTCTACTCTGTGATCTTCTTTTAATAACTAATGTTATGGTTTTCACTTCCATACTCTGAGCCTCCCCTGAAACAGTTTGGAGCCCTCCTGGGGAGGCCCACCTCCTACTTTTAAGACCTCTGGTTTAAGCTCTAATCATTTTCCAGATGTATTTTATTGTGCTTTATGCAGGACAGATTTATCTTTCAGTAAAGCACTTCAAATGTTGAGTTAATTAAATCAAGATAATATAATTGTTAAGATCAGCTGCCTTAATATATCATGTCACACTCACAGTTTTACAGCATTAGAGGTCTTTATTAGAATTATGACAATGAAAACAATAATTAAAACACTTTTAAAGCACTCTTTTGAGAATATAAAAAAAATTACTGTACAATAATATAGTAGCCTATCTTCTGTTCATAAAAGATTATGTAAATAAATATGTTGCTCACATTTTTAGATGATAATAAACAACTGAGAAAGATGCTGATTATTTACAGTTTGAAATTCTGCCTGATGGAAGAGACAAAAGCATAAATGTTTTTCTTAAATTAAAAATCCCCAAACAGACAGACATATAGTTAGGTGACAAAAATGCAGGACAATAAAAGGAAAAAAAGGACAAAAATGCATAACACCGCATTTACTTTATAATCACGTAGACTAACATATACTATATGGTTTGTTTGTTTATATTACAATCAATATTACAATCAACTAAAGCTCTAAAGGAAATCAAACAAAGCTATCAGATCATCTCAGCACTGATACAACTAAGCATTGTTATTAAGCAGTCATGACTTTGTTCAGCATGCCATGAGATCCAACAGGATATACTACTGTGTATTGTATTATAACCTGCATTACACACATGTTTTGGTAGGTCTTTTGTTAGTGTTAGTGTTTGTTGTCTACATGCCCACAGTGTGTACAGTGTTTGTCTAAGTGGCACTTATTGCTGAAAGCATGCTAACTTTACATTATGACTGTGTGAGTTGTACTGGTCCTCTGTCCGTGTGTGTGTGTGTGTGTGTGTGTGTGTGTGTGTGTGTGTGTGTGTGTGTGTGTGTGTGTGTGTGTGTGTGTGTGTGTGTGTGTGTGTGTGTTACGGTTGGACACAGACAGATTAACCCACTCTAACATCTTAGTCAAGTCCCAACACCTCACTGTTAAAGTCTGAATCACCATTGTTATGTCTTAATGATGTCCACGTAATCAGTTTGAGTTCATGTCATTTAAACTGGAACCTAAAGGGGAACACACACATCCACGTGTGTTTACAGGAGTACTACTGCATATGTGAAAAAAGTTGAATAAAACCTTGTGTAGCTTCAGAGGGAGCTGTGTGAAGTCTGATAAATTGCCCCAAGTGATGTCACTTGAGTCAGTGTCAGTCGGGTCTGAAAACTACAAGTTTGAAAATGAATAAAATCTGGGGGTGTGGAGTTGGAAACGAAGTGAGCTTACCAGACCTCTGTAGCCCACTCCTCAACTCTGCTTGAGGCTAGCGGCTTGATGCTACACTAGTCGCTATTAGCATAACACACCTGAATCTCCAAAAGAACTATTAACGGTAATACTTCACCCACAAATTGACTATTTGTATATCAGTTAAAAAAATGGAGAAAGGTCTTGATGAATTGAAGTAAATGGGGGCTACGTTTAACAACAGCAAAACTAAGTAGCTGTGCAGCATAATCCAAGTCTCATTTATCCAGTCGTATGCTCACTACTCCCCAAACACATGCATCGTCGCTAAAACCGTACTATTTAAAACACTTCCGCATAAACAGTCTAACGCTTGCACAGGCGCGCTACTCATTTAAATAGTAAGGTTTTAACGAAGATGTATGTGTTTGAATTTGTGAATTTCATATGTTGAAATCTTCTGAATTAAATTTTTCTCATTTGTCTTCTGAAGTAAACCAAAAATGGACAACCAAATCAAGCCACTCCACAATGATTTGTGATGCCGTCCTACCTCTTGTGGGCCTATCTTAAAGAGGAACAACGGCCATTTTTAAAACATTGATATTATTCTGGAGGCTATATAACATGATGAAAAAAATACTGCAACTTGCTCATATACTCGCATATTGCGAGGTTGCACCACAAGGTGGCAGCGTCATCTCGGTAAAACGCAACTGCCTGTCAGTGGCGATATGAATGGAGTATAGAATTTCAACAACATTTACATTATGAATAAACATGCTGTCAATTTCTGAATCTATTTAATTTGAACAATAAACACTTATAAGACAGGGAAACTGTGTCATACCGTTCTGACTTATTTCGTTTTCCTGTCATGGATCTCCTCGCTCTAGTGGATTTCTTTGCTCCAGTCGACAGCACTTGCATAATCTACAACCACTGGAAAACAAAAGAAGTCAGAAAGGTATGACACAGTTTCCCTTTACCGTGATGACGCTGCCACCTTGTGGTTTCCCAGCGTGCCTTTGCAATGTGCGCATACACGAGTAAGTTGCAGTATTTTTTTCCAACATGTATATTGCCCCCAGAATAATATCAGTGTTTTAAAAATATTCGTTGTTCCCCTTTAACCAGCTAGATAATCAAGTGCAGATTTTAAGGTTAATACTGGGAACATGTTGAGTTAATATCTGAGGTCACTGAGTCCCAAATTCAACTGTTCAGTGCACTGATTGGGTCTTAAATTCAAACTTCAAACAATATCCAATTCAAGTCTTCTACCTTTTAATGTCTTGGTTTAAATGGCAGTAGTTTATGTATATGTGTGTGTGAGCATCAGGTGTGTCTTTTCATGTGCAGGGCCAGGTGGTCAGAGCGGGAGAAGGCCCTCTGACACAGCAGACACTCGTAGGGTTTTTGGCCTGTGTGCTTGCGGTAGTGACGCGTCAGCTCATCTGAACGGGCAAATTTCCAGCTGCATCCCTCCCATGAACAGTGGTAAGGCTTTTCCCCTGAAGAGTAAATAATAAAACAGATGATGAATACCAAACAATAACATTAAATCTTACATTGAGACTAATTGTGACAGAGTTTTGAGTTTACTTTTGAGTTGTTTATGTGGTTGAGTCAATGGGGTTTACCTGTGTGAGTGCGGAGGTGAGCCTTTAGATGTGAGCTCTTGGTGTAGGTCTTGCTGCAGCCAGGGTATTCACACCTGTGGATGGCGGGCCTCTTTTTCCCTGTCGCCCTTCGACCACGCTTCCCCTCCACTCCACCAGGGGGCAGCTGTGGCACAACCAGCAGGGCCTGCTGGTGAAGAGGCAGATGACTAGTGGTCTGGCTGTGGGTGTATTCACGGAAAAGGTTGGCGTTGTGGTTAAAGTGTGGCATGTAGCTGTAGTGTCGAAGGTCAGTGGGCACAGCTTGAGGTGGTATGAACCTGCTGTCAGGATAGGTCACCATGGAGGGATGTGGCTGGGGATAGTAAGGGTTAAAGTCCCACGGTGATACTTTAGTGAGGTTTCCTCTGCTGTGCCTCTCCACACTGCCTCCTTGAGGGAAGCCAAACTGATCTACATTAGGTAGACTGGGAAACGAAGTCCGACCTGTTTGGTCGTCATTATAACCATGGTGGTACAGCTCTGGCTGGACTGGCGTTGTGGTTTCAGCAGGTGACAGGAGCTCCGCCATGAGGCAGCCAGTGTTCATCTGCAGATGCTCCTGTCCGGGTTGGTCCTTAAACATGGCCGCCTCTTGGTACGCTGTGCTTGGGTCTAACTGTGGTAGCCGTTGATCAGTGTTGTCCAGAGAGGGGTTGAGGTCAGGCGATGGGCTACTCCAATCAGACAGCAGGAACTCAATGTCCCAGGATGCCCGGCTGTCATCATCCAGGAGCTCCTCTGTCATCTGCTGAGAGACCTGCAGCTGCTCAGAGCTGCTTGGTGACAGTTTGTTGCTGAGAGTGTCCAGAGGGAGAGAGTCGCCTTCAGACTTCCACACCTAGATGGTGTTGGAAAGCAGTGAGAAGTGATGATCACCAAGGAAAACATATTGTAAAACGGAGATTCCTGCAAGTTGCTTTTGCATTTAAAGGATAGGTTCACAATTTTTTGTGTCTGTCTGAAACCCTCCACTGTGGCTCAGCCAGGAAACACTGTCAGTGGAAACACAGAGTGCGAATTTTGTACTAAAAAGACTAACTTCGAATGATACCATCTTGATTTGTCTGACTCCGACTGCTAAAGCCTCATATTAGATTCAGTTTCACACATAATGAGGATTATGGAATTTGTCATCCATCACATTTCAGGAAGGGAAATCTTTGCGGCCATATTGGACAGCACAGTCACCAATAACTCTTTCACTGTACATATAGGCATGTTAGATATAGTTGGAAAAATTAGTATAACCAATACAACCCTTTTTTAATATTACTCTAATATTTGTAGGGATATCATTCCACTGTTTTGTTGCTGTAACTGAAAAAGCAGTTTGAGTGAATTTTGTGGAGCAATTATAACAGTCTTGTTGATGACCTATTTGTCTTACTTCACCATGAGCTGTTAGAATATATTGTTTAAGGGATGGTGGAGCTAAACCATGCAGTATCTTATAAAGTAAACAAATATTGGTCATAAACAAAAATAATTCAAAGCTCAATAACTTGTATTTTTTGATAATATTGCAACAGTTGTATGAGTTAGTTTTTTGCCGTAGTATGTAGTAAGCGGTTTAGAATACAGCCAAGCTCAGCATCATAATGCAAGACTGACACATTTGTCAATACAATATTAAGTGAAATAATGAATAATTTATTCGTGGAATATAGAAATAGCTAGCACAATGACATAGACCATACAATAGATAGCACTAGACTTTGTCACGCTGTAAGAATCAATTATATGAAGTCAACTCGATACTTACTTTCATATTGTCACTGGATTGAGCGAGGTTGGAGAAGGAGCTGAAGGAAGGGAGCACGGCCTGTTTCACAGCCATCAAGCACTTTGATATGACGCCGATTGTCGGTGGCAGCAACAAATGTAGTTTCTCCTTTTTTTGTTTTTTAGTCTTTACATGACCATGTTAAGCTCAGCTATCAGAAAGTCAAAGCCCAGCTTACCAGGCCACTCTTCCCAGTTACAGTCCGTTCGGTGCTAAAAGGCCGCAGAAACAGGTTCTTAAAGCTGCCTCCTTTTCTCCATTCCTCCCCTGCTATCTCTCCCTCTTCTCTCTTGTCTATCTCTGTCAGCTGCAAGTCTAAGTTCAAATCTCTCTTTTTCATGTAGGTTTAGACCGTTAGGAGGTGGAGCGTAAGCGTGAGTTACTTTGCTGGCCCCCCTTTTTTTAATCCCTTAAAATAGTTCATTTACAATCACTAAGAAACTCTAACTCACTGTCTCCCTGTTCTGTGGGATTCAGAGCAAAAAGTCAACTCTGAAAAAACTGATGAGCACCGAGCGGCCTTTTCACCAAGAAATGCATCAGTCTTATATCCAGACCAATAGCTGTAATGTATTATTTTATATTATTTTAAATAAATTGCAAATAATGATTGCTTTATTTTTAATGTCCTCACTTTAACAGCTACTGTATATCTACAGTCTATACAATAAACACAAAACAATCATCACATCTGGGTTTGTCATTGGAAGATATAAAAGTAACTTTAGGCAAGACAAGTTTATTTATATGGCATCTTCACATGGGGCAATTCAAAGTGCAAATGAAAAAGAACAGAAATGCATTAAAACGTATTTATAATAGGATAAAATGAGATGAATAAAATAAGACAAAATAAAAATAAAATACATAAAACAAAACAGGTATATAGGTATAGTGCAGTTGCATACGATTTTATTATGTATATGACATAGATCTCCTCGCCATATTTTCACTCAGACACTTGGAGCTAAAGTAAAGCAAACAACCCAATGAGGGCTCTTCTGAGACAAAACAAAGATTAAGGGTTAAATTGCATTGTATATAAAATAAAATAAACCAAAAAGGGTGACATTTGACTTGTAATTCCTTGATGTTTGAACAATAAATTAATAGCAATAATTATTTTTTTCCAAAAATGTGTGTGGGGGTGGGGGGGGATATATCAGCTTACTGCAATGATTAATTACAAGTTATAAAAAATACAAGTAATAATAGAAAATCATCTAAATGCCACTACAAAATGTACTAGAAGTTTTATAAAATGCTATCAGATGTCTGGCCACTATCTAGTAAAAAGCATGCTTTGGCACAGAGTGCAGAGTGTGTTGGCGCATGAGCAGTGAAGTGTGTGCACATGTTAATATGGTTTGTGAACCGTTTATAATAACATGTTTGAATAGGTGGACAGTTCCATCACAAAGAGATCTCAGTAGAATTGTTTATGATTTTTTTATTACAGAGACACTTACAGACATTCAACGTGAATACACGATACAAACAAATATTAGTAAACAGACGAGCAGCTTGGTATAGCTCATAAACATACACACCAACAAGCAGTACAGCTCAGTATTCAGTTTTTAAGTGTGCAATTAAAATCTCGTTCCCATTGTTGAGCCAGTACTTGTAATAGTTTAACACCCACACATATTCAGGTCGGTCACTGTCTACTGAGTGAGGACATGTGGCTCTAACTTCTGAGAAGACCTGTGTGTGAAAGGTGATTATATTCTTGCTGCTGTTTATCTGTTGACATGGGGCAGAGGCAGACTGCTGTCTTCTCACAGATAATGGTCCTGACTGCTGCTGATCACTGATGACTAGCCCACCACTGATAAAGACTCTCTTTCCCTCAGAGTGATGACTACACTAGACATCCACTACACAGGCTGAAAACTGTGGTGGCAGCCTCTTTAAGGCCTTAATCACATTACACAAGTTCATCTGTAGTTTGTTTGCTTGTTTGGAGGAGAGTTTACTTCCACAGCCTTAGACTAACATGTGAATTTGTGAGTATGTTGTTATTATAAGGCAGAAAGACGCTAAAAGAAGAAAAGATAATGTGTGCTTTATGTAGTCATATCCTTTATAATGTAGCAATTTATAAATATCAAACAAATATATACCATGAAAATGCTTAGAAAATCATTTGGAAAACATGAAATAAAACGTGAAAATAATTGAGATCTTTAGGCTATGCATACAGAACCCCCCACATTAATATGAGGGATCACTTTTCTGTATATAGTATATTATGTCGAAAAAATAAAAAAGGTCATAGTATAGTATGTCAAAAAAATAAAAAAAGTTATAGTGTAGTATGTCAAAAATATTTTAAAAAGTCATAGTGTAATATGTTGAAAAAAGTAATCGTATAGTATGTCGACAAGAATAGAAAGGCATAGTATAGTATGTCGACATTTTATTTAAAAAGTCCTAGTACAGTATGTCAAAAGAAAATTTAAAAAATCATAGTATATTATGTTGAAAAAATAAACAAAAGTCACAGTATAGTATGTCAAAAAATAATGTCATTGTATAGTATGTCAAAAAAATTAAAGAGTCAAAACATAGTATGTCGAAAAAAAGTCATAGTATGTCAAAAAAATAAAAAAATCATCGTATAGTATGTCGAAAACATAAAAAAGATTATAGTATAGTATGTCGAAAAAATAAAAGTAATAGAATAGTATGTCAAAAAAAGTCATAGTATAATATGTCGAAAAAATAAAAAAGGCATCGTATAGTATGTCGAAAAGAATAGAAATTCATAGTATAGTATGTCGAAAGAATAAAATAAAGTCATCATATATTATGTCGAAAAAATAAAAAAGGTCATTGCATAGTATGTCGAAAAAATAAAAAAGTTATAGTATAGTATGTCAAAAATATTTTAAAAAGTCATAGTATAATATGTCGAAAAAAGTAATCGTATAGTATGTCGAAAAGAATAGAAAGGCATAGTATAGTATGTCGACATTTTCTTTTAAAAGTCCTAGTATAGTATGTCAAAAAAATAAAAAAGTCACAGTATAGTATGTCGAAAAAATAAAAAAGGCATTGTATAGTATGTTGAAAGGAATAGAAAATCATAGTATAGTATGTAAAAAAATTAAAAATAGTCATAATATAGTATGTCGAAAGGAATAGAAAGTCATCCTATAGAATGTCAAAAAAATAAGTCATAGTATTGTATGTAAAAAAAAAAAATGCTTAAAGTCGGAACCCAGTATGTCGAAAAGAAGTTGTTGTAATAGTTATATTTGATCTTGTAGTAGTAGACATAAATGTATGCGAATGTGATGCAAATTCTTACGTCGTCCTTCTCTTCTCTTCTCCTCAGATGAGTGCAGATTTTCCGGACCAAAACTGAGAATGACAGTTTCATCATTCACTTCATCCACGTCTTTGTCTTCTTCTACTGTATGAATCAGAGGGTTAATATAAAGGGGTCATTTCTGCTGTATTTTCAATTAAAATATTAACAACAATTGGATTTTCTGTTCCATAACCCCTCTTTCTATCTCTCTGAAACAATGGGAAAAGACAGTCTCATACTATGCTCTGGACACTGGTGTCCTTACAACGGTGAGGACTCAAACCCGGCCCTGCCGCTTTCCAAACTGGGAATTAACCAATTAGTGCGCTTAGAACTATTCTCCTTGTGTATTTGACTTCTTCATTTTGGGTAGACCTCAAAAATCACCGCACAACATAAGGATTGAACCCACAACCTCAGGTACTCTGAGCATACTATGACACTTGTTATGACATACTATGCCATGACATGTTTATGGCATACTTTATCATTTTTTTATGAATTGCTGTTTTTTCTTCTTCATGGCATACCATACATTTGTAAATGATATACTAGATTGTTATTTTTGACCTAATATATTATATTTTTATACAATACATTTTAATAGCACACTAGTATGACTTTTTAATAATATTTTTTATAACATACTATAATATGCTATTTTTACATACTTTACTAAGTGCTATGTTTTGTTATTCATGGCATACCTTTTTTTAAAGACTTTTTATAGGCTACACTATATTATTGTTTTACATGAGTTTTATGAATTTTTAGGACATACTATACCTTGACCTTTTTTTTACGAGATACTATATTATAAATATTTCATGGCATATTATTGTGTGACTTTTTATGGCATACTATATAATATTTTTATGACAAGCTATATAATACATTTTATAGCATACTATAGTATGACTATCATATTTTATAAAATTACATTTTTATTACACATTATATTGTACATTTTTTATGACATACTATACTAAGATTTTTTAATGGCATACTATACTATGAAATTTTTTATAGCATATTATACTATGACATTTTTTATGACATACTACATTATTTTTTTTATGAATTGCTGATTGCTGTTGTTTTTTCTTCATGGCATACCATGCATTTTTATATGATATACTAGATTATTATTTAATTTTTAATATATTATATTTTTATATGATACATTTTCATAGCATACTACAGTATGACTTTTTAATAATATGTTTTATAACATACTATACTCTGAAATTTGTATGGCATACTACTATGACATTTTTATGGCATACTATATTATGCATTTATTATGACTACATATACCATGATATACTATAAATATTTGTATTATCTACATATACACTTTTAATTAAGTGTTATGTGAAGCGATATGTTTTTTTTTTCGTGGCATACCATACTATGACTTTTTTTAAATACATTTTTATATGATATACTATATTTTTCATTTTTATAACATACTATTCTATGATATTTTTAATGTTTTTTTTTCATATAGCTGTATAGATATATTTGTATAAGATACTTTATTAAAATTGTTTCATGGCATACTATAGTATGACTTTTTAATAATATTTTTATGACATACTATATTATGACATTTGTATGGCATAATACTATGACGTTTTTGTAACTTTAAGAACAGCAACATCTCATCTATGGGCTGCAGGGAATTGGTCTGTTGAAGAGAGCAAAGGTACACACATACAGTACAAAAACACAAAAAAACAACAAAAAGGAAAAACACCACGAGCACAAACACATCTTAAAAAAGTGAATAACATCATAATCATCAGTAAATCATCAACATAATCATAACAAAAAATCTTCTAGCAATGTTGTCCTGAATGTCTCTCTTAGATATCTTCAAAGCTTTTTTGTTTTAGAATACTTGTGAGGAAGAAACTGAAGAAATATGTCCTTATGAATATGATGTTGACCATAATACACAACAATTTTATAAAGTTATCAACGTCGTTGTTGTTGGACTTTACATTAAAAAATAAGAACATAATAGAGACCAATACATTATGAGTCTCCCAGATTAATAAGGACATAGAAGATATGAGAAAAGGACTCAACCTCCTTTCTTGCAGAAGGAACACGAAGGGGAAACATCTGGTCTAAACTTATGAATTAATTAATTGCATGGATAGCATCTGTGTACAATTTTAATGACTTAATTTAACTTAGTTGTGGACATAAAAAAATCTATGAAATTCAGTCCAAACATTCCTATGAATGCTTGGAAACATCACTTTCCAATGATGAAAGGAGTTGGGACACTGACTATCAACAGCAGCTGATAAGAGCATTATTACTGACTCTGTCTCCATCTAGTGGCCAGATGTTGTCAATGTGCCTATTATGTAGAAATATTATAAATGATTAATAAAAAAATAAATAAATAAATAAAGAACATTATTGTCAAATATTCAGTGTTTAGAATATGTTGCCATAACAATGAAAAATAATTCTAAAAAATATATATATACCAGGAGCAAAAACTCTAAACAGTCATGCTCTAGCAGGAAGTGCTTGTAGTTGGTTGCTAGGGCAACAGGCAGACGCTACCGTCTAACCTGGAGTTAGCACACAGCTAGGAGTGCTTACGAGAAGAGAAGACGTGTTTGAGTAAGTTATTTATAGTCTTTATTAACTTATGTTATTATGGAAGTTTAATGCCTTTTTTTAAAATCAAATGGAAATGCTTATATCCTTTATTTCCATGTTTTTTTTTTCCATGAAAGGTCAACTAACTGTTAGCAGCCAGCTAACGCTAGTTCAGGTAAACACAGTTTAGCTGAGCTACATTGAGCTGCTTCAGTGTTCAACATCGACAAAGTCAAAAACCTACTTGATAAATTAATTGAATTTTTGTACATTTTGGAATTGGTTTTATTTGACCAAGTCGGCCTACGTTTTATTAGCACGTTGGCCTACCAGCTGTGAGACTGAGGTCAAGACCTTTTATGACTCTGTGGTGGCATCAGACATGTGTTATGGAGTGGTCTGCTTGGGCAGCAGCATCTCGGCTGCGGAGAGGAAGAGACTAGACAGAGTGATCAGGAAGGCCATCTCTGTCCTGGGATGCCCCCTGGACCCAGTGGATGTGGTGGGAGAGAGGAGGATGATGGATAAGCTGTCATCCATGATGGAGAATGACTCCCACCCCATGCAGGACACCATCTCAGCACTGGAGACTGAATATAACAGAATGTGTAAAATACCTTGGCACAAGACAGATGTTCAGTTTTCTGTGTCGCTGGATGAGTCAGACAACATCATCACAGAGGCTTTAACCAGCCGAAGGAAGAGCTGCTCTCAGTACTCATCCAGGCTCAGGAAACACTGGCAAAAAGCCTACATGTAAATGTTTTTTTTTTCTAATTGAATGATGACTTATTGTGGTTTTATCTCATATGTCTTATTTTCTGTCTTTTTTTTTTTTTATTGCTATGGACCCATTTGTGAGTCTGAAATAAAGTTTGAATTCAATTGAATAATAATAATAATAATAATAATAAATTGGACTTATATAGCGCCTTTCAGAAACCCAAGGATGCTTTACAAAGGGGCACACAAAATCATACTAATAAATAACACAGAGGAGAAACCATAGCTAAGTAATTAAAAGAGTGATGTGTAGGAAGAATCAACTAAGATCATAGGCCTTGATGAACAGGATAAGGATAAGAGAGATAAAGCTAAATTAAGCCCCAGAGATTGCTGATAATGTCTTTTTGTGTGTCTTCGAGGTTGCAGATGGAGGCCTCCTCACAGAGCAGTAACGGCAGAGGACTATGGAACAACCCCAGAGTCACCCAGTACAGCAAGGAGACCCAGGATATGCTGAGATGTGAGATGATACTTGTTGATATTCTAGTGTGGATGGTTAGGTGCATACAGATGGAAACACGCATACAAGTATAGGAGTCGACGGTGCGTGTTCAGGAACATACAAGTGTGTGTGTGCACTTCTAAATTTGAATCATTCTCTCTCCTGGTGCTCAGTAATGATGCAGGAATCGAGATTCACCAACCTCCAGAGAAAACAGATCAACGAATGCCTTAAGAGTAAGTTTAAGACTTTTGGATGAGAGGTTGGGGGATGCAATATGGTGGTAAATTGTGTGATAGTACTGTATTATACACAAACAAAGTATAGATATTTTATATATTGTTCCAAATATTGCACGTGACATAGTGTTTGCCACATATTATTATTGCAAAACTCAGCATATGACATATCGTTAAAAACCCAGGTTATATCATATCATAACTCACATGATGAATAGGGGCGCTCTGCTGTTTTTTTTTTTTTTTTTTTTTAACATTTAGCATTACTACATTTTGTACTGCCATATTAAAAGATTTTACTTTTTTTTTTTTAACTTTCACCCCACAGACGGAGCATCTTTACCACTGACCTCTGACCCCACATCCTCAGCTTCCCCCCCTCAGGCTAAAACTAGTAAATCTGTCCAGAAACGTCTGCCAAGCAAGCCACAGAGACGCAGCGCTGAATCTTGTCGCTCTGGGGACAGCTATGTCAGAGACAAATTCCATCCTCGTCCTTTAAGTATGCTCTTGAAAGCTAACACCGTTATTAATCCTGCATTTGTGTGTATTGACAGACCTATATTGCAAACAATTGCTCCTTGTGTCACTAATTTTTTTCCTCTGTTTCACTTTCCTAGGAGACTTAGAGAAAGAGAAGCAGAGGCTTCAGAGTATAATGGCGACAGGAGAAGAGCCCACAGCCGCATCTTCCCACAATGCATGTCAGAACCCAGAAGTGGTGGAGCCAAAAGACCGGTACCAGGAAGGTGAGGCTGACTGCACAGAAACAGATACAGAAACAGAACATACTTGCCAACCCTGTTCACACCTTTCTTTCCTTTTCATTATCTCAACCTGTTTCTGGTGCTGTACAGCGTGTAGAAGCCCTACTGTTTCCACCCGCACATCAATACAGCTACACCAAATGTCGTTTCCTGGGGGAAGAGTGCTGCTTGTGGTTTGAGCTGCGCTCTGCAACCCAAAGTTGAGCTTTGCTTGATGCAGCAGAAAGCCGTCGTGGCGCAGCGCAAGCCATTGGAAATAACAGGTTTCAGAGCGCAGTGGTGCCGTTGTCGGGTTGTGTCTAAAACGACCTTCAGTGAGTGAGAGACGGAGAGGGAAATGGAGAGTAGGAGAAAGAAATAGGCCTTCTCAAGCAGGTGTAGAAAATGAATGAATGAAAACTGATGATAAAGTTTACACCAGAGGGGCCAATCACTCTGGATTTGTTCCTGAGAATTAAAAGTAAAATTAAAAGTATTTAACATAAAACTGCTGTTGCAGTGTACTCTATAATTATTTTGCGATTTCCATTATCTAAAAGTCACTAGAATGCAGGAAACAAAGTCTCTGAAACTCTTCTGGGGGAGGACCCACAGACCACCCCGCTTTGGTTTCGAATTCCTCCTTATTTTTGAGGTCTCAAGGTTGGCAAGTTCCATTACAACCTGTACAGAAACACACCGCATTTGAATTAAGTTGTTGATAGTCTGTTTCTATTTCTGTCAGCCTAAATTTAATTCTGTCTGTGCTACTCTGCTAGACTAAATATATCCAGTGCCCCTTAAATAAGTCTAAAATTAACTCATTTCTTTTGTAGTTCTGGATGAGATAGAGGAGAGGAGACAGTTTCTGGCAGATATGTCCTCTCTGGGTCAGGAGAAGCAGTACGTCAACATCATCAACACTGAGATATCCCAGGTAAATGGTTTGCATATTGGCTCAAATGAAGTCTGTATTATGCCGTCCTGGGTTTTGAAAAAGCTTTTGGTTGATTTATAGTTGTTTAGTGTGATGTTCTTTTAAACAACATCATTAGATACTGACACAGATCAATAGCAATGTAAATAGATCCTTCAAGATGGCATTAGTGTCGATCTGTTTTTGAGCATTTAGTTTCAGATGTCAGACAAAAAAAAAAAAAAAAAAAGTATTATTTGTTTTCTCTGAAACTGCAATTGCACTTAAACCTGCACTGTGTCACGTCTCTAATAACAGAGGATTCGAGAACTGCAGGTGTTGGACAAGGCCAGGAGAGGAGAGGAGAGGAGAGGAGAGCTGCAGAGCAGATAACAGAAACGATGGAGCTGAAAGAAACAGGAGAGAAGACTCACTGCCACTGACTGAGCATTTGGAAATTACGTAGAAATCAATTACAAGCAATATGACTTCACATTCAAATTATGAATGGGTAAAGTCAAGTGTGATATAATGAGTGCGGTAGTCATGTCTGCAAAGAGGCTACAGCTGACCGGCTGCTGCTCTGTGCTTCAACTATATAAGCAGTTTGTGTGTGACAGCACAGCAGTGAAGACAAAACTGTGAAATTATTAAACTTACAAGAAAGATCTTCTAGCATTAAGTTATTTTATTCCTCTGCCTTCCATTGTCAGTATCTTTTTATAATCCTGCTGCTGTTTTAGGACAACGTATAGCTGACAGAAATGTGGCGCTACAGAAGCCCTTGGTGTTCAGCTGGACAAGAAGACAGGCACAGAGCAGAAACACAGACATTACCATTTAAAATGGAGGACAAATAGACAATCTAACTGACAGAACGGGAACAGAAGGAGTAAACATACCGACATTTACATTAGCTCGAAAAAAAAATGTCATTCATCCACATATGCAATTAAATAAATGGCACTCGTACAAACAATATTAACACAGATTTTTTTCCTATACACTTTTAAGGCAAAACATGGAAACATACAGAGAGGCATAGTAAAATATAAATTAATGATTGCATATTCAGGTTTACCCCCAATGGTTAAAACTGTTATAAGCTGGTGCTTCGCTACAGTTGTTAAAATACTGTATATCTGCCTTTTCTAATACCTATTATTGCATGTGTGACCTTTCATATTAATAACCCTTCTGAAGTTCAATGCTTTCTATAACGCTCTCCTCCAGACCTCTCATTTTCTAAATTAATCTGATTTTGAGTCTCCCACTTTGTTTCCAGTCACACACACACACATACATTAATACTGTATCTATGTTCATCCACGTCTTTGATGATATGCATTTACACAAATGACACCATCGCAAAACTGTCACAGAAGAAACTTTAAAACAAGGAAACTACAGACGATATCATAACGTAGCAGCTAGAAGAGCTTAGGTATCTACTGTCGGTCGAGCGTTTCAAGGGTAGATGTTGCAAAATTTAAAGCAGAGCTCGTCTTAATTTTTTTTTTACTTTCACTCGTACCACAGGCTCAAACCAGATATGATACGAAACATTCTCAGATATCCAGCTACTGACCTTTGGAATCGAGGAGCAGGAGAGATGGGTATAATTCAACGAGTGTGAGTCGGGAACACATTAAAAACATATTTAAAACTCACAGGCTCTGTTCAGACCTGCCATTAATATGCTTCCTGAGTGATCCGATCACAAGTGGACACTCAAGACTCATGTGGAGACACATATTAATGCCAGGTCTGAACAGAGCCTAAGATTTCAGGGATCAACTTACATCCAACTGACTTCATTCAAAGTAAACTGTCATGTCACAGACAACGCTGTGCACTGCGAGGATGGTGAAAGCAACGTACGACAAATCAGTGCAGTGATTTAGGAACCCACTGTACACTCCACTCGATTGAAAGGTCGGAGAGCTTAAAAACACGTCGGCTCTTAAAGCAGTCGAGTTGTTAAAACTGTCTCTTTAAAAACACACGAAGGCAACTGAAAACAGTCACTGAAGAGACTTTTTTGGAGAAGCATCAAGTAAGATGTGAGCAGGTAGGGGATTCTGGGCTGCACTTCCAAGTCATTAATGACACAGTTTAAGGAGTCCTCACCTTATCTTCTTGACCTGATGTATTTCTTTTCTCATCCTTTTTTTTTTTTTTTTTTTTAAGTTTACCTTAGTCCTGTTAAAACAGTCTCATATCCTCTTGGAGGAGAATGCGTCCTTTCTATGGGCTTTTCTCCTTGCGGGGGCTCTTGCCTGCGTCTCCTTTATGGCTCAGCCGTTTGAGCACCTTAATGGGTTTGAACTTTGCCCCTTTTTTCTTCGGCTGGTCAATGTCCGGATCCTTATGGAAGTCTGATGAGAATAAGACAGAAACTTACGTTACCTCACATAGGTTCTAAAATCAGAAAAGAAAATAAGAAAGTGAGGCAGAGAAAGAGTGAGATGCCACATTTACATTTTATGTTTAATGAATGCTCTTATCTAAAGGATTTTTTAACCCACTACAAATGAGAGCTCACTCTTCATCCTACCTTTTTTCTTCAGCATGGCTTCCATAAGTTTATCCTCCTCTTCTTCCCTGTGACAGAATGACTGTTAGACTGCTGGTAGTTGCAAAGTATCACTGATCAATGCACTGCAGAGATACACAGTTAACTGGCAGTCATTCATAGAGAGCCTCTCCTTCTGGTGGACCTCATGGGACCTTATTTCGGAAAATATATACGGCGAGAGACAAATATTTTTTTTTGATACGTTAGAATTGCGCCATGATTTAAATTAAATCTGTCAAATTAAAACAGAATTTTGCAAGTCAAGAAAGCCGCAGTTTGTCGTAGTATCATTTAGTTTTGTGTGAAACCACTCAGTGAAGTACATCTCTCGTCACACAGGCATCGTAGCTTCAGAGAGAGGGACGTCACTTGCGCAACTTTTAGGTGTGTAGTCTTTCTAATTATTAGTATTTTCACAGTCTTTAACTTCAACAGTTTTACATCAAACTTAGACTTTCTTAAATTGTAAAATATCTTTTAAAGTGACAAACATCGTCTCTCGTTGTTGACTACCGTTCATATTTTCCAAAATAAGGTCCCATGGTGGTCCACCTGAAGGGGCCGGTATTTCACATCTCTATTACCTCTGCCTGTCCTGGTCCATGTTGTTGACGATTTGGTTGCGCTGTTCAATGATGGTAACCAGCTCAGCCATTAGCTCCTGCTCCCGACTCTTGTCCTCCTCCGTCCAGTCTTTCTCTGAGGAAGAAAGGGATGATAATGAATCATTTCACTTTGAGAGTCCTCTGTTGATCAGTGTGCTGTATGCCTGAGCAGAGTATGCATGTAGTGTGTGTGTGTAAGTACTAATGGAAGAGCTTAGATCCTGTTAATAGAATAAAAAAATATATATTATAGAATATGATACCACTGTTATACAGTTGAGTAGGTTTTATTGAACCCGTGTGCAGATACTGGAATTTTTCTGTTACAGATAAAAAAAAAAAAGCTATAGTGATTCTTCCTTAATAGAATTTGTGTGTAGATCATAGACTGTATATAAAGATGGATGACGCATCTCCACTCCCTCTCACTGTACAAAAGTGAAGCCAAAATATAAAGCGATAAAGCGAAACACACCTGGTTTGTTGAGAAGACACCTCAGCTCATACTCCACGTCAGCTTGCCTCTCTTCCAGGTTCTGCTGCTTCGCTCTGCAGTGAGAAACATTTACAGAGTACGTTACACACTGGTAACCTTCGTTTGTGGAAGAGACCAGTGGAAAGACCGACCAAGATGGTTTTGTTGAGTTTTATGTTGTTTCTGTCGGGTTTGAATGAAGTGTGCTTTACAGCGTTCTGCCGCTCGAACAGCTGACGTAACAGCTGAAACTACATGGGCGCGGAGCCGCTGAACTGAGCATGCCACACACGTTTTACCAGTAGTAATGTTACTACCAGGAGGCGCCTGCGACGGTAAAAACAAGCAGTCTAGAACCGGGCCTGATTCTAACATTTTCCCCTTGCTGCAGTCGCATACTTACGTGTAGACCAGCTCAGCTTCTCGTCGTACTAAAAGGTGTTTCTCATGGATGAGGGTGAACCAGTCCACCAACAGGCGCTCCTCATCCTCATCTGACAACACAAAAGAGAGCACAGAGATATATGTGTTATGCTTCTATTATTATATAGATCTTGCCCCTTTTCCCCAATTTTCTCTAGGTGATCATTTGTCTTTATATAAATCCCTTAGAATACTTTTGTGGGCTATTTTAAGCTACAGCAGCCATTTTAGTAACGTTTTCAATTTTGAAAACAGTGAACCCAACCTGTTTGTGTACTGCATGTGGGGACATTTTCATATCTTTGCAATATTTAACTGGTTTTCAACTGATTTTAAAAAATAGTGCGATGTGTTACCGTTAGGGTTGTCTCTCAGCTTCTTCTCCAGCTCCACTCCCGTCTGCTCCAGTTCATCCAGCTGCTTCTCCAGCTGAGCCATCTCCCCGTGGATGTCCTCTACTGGGATGTACTGGTCCGACTGCACCTGGATGGAGGTTTGGACGAGACGGATCATTTCAGTACTTCTTCATTGATTCTTTAAAAACAAAATTGGGCTGTCAAAGTTAACGCGATTATAATCCGTTAACGAAAATTAACTTTAACGCCACTAATTTCTTCAATGCCTTAACGCAACTTGTGATTCTTAGGTTGTAGCGTGCTCGGTTTTTAATGTCATACTAACTTGTCACCAAGGAGGCTAAATAACGCTCCAAACTTTCGCTAAATTTTGGCGAGGAAAAACTGGCGTGGCCATTTTCAAAAGGATCCCTTGACCTCTGACCTCAAGATATGTGAATGTAAATGGGTTCTATGGGTACCCACGAGTCTCCCCTTTACAGACATGCCCCCTATATGATAATCACATGCAGTTTGGGGCAAGTCATAGTCAAGTCAGCACACTGACACACTGACAGCTGTTGTTGCCTGTTGGGCTGCAGTTTACCATGTTATGATTTGAGCATATTTTTTATGCTAGATGCAGTACCTGTGAGGGTTTCTGGACAATATCTGTCATTGTTTTGTGTTGTTAATTGATTTCCAATAATAAATAAATATACATTTGCATAAAACAAGCATATTTGCCCACTCCCATGTTGATAAGAGTATTAAATACAAATTTCCCTTTAAAATACATTTTGGTGATTAATTTGCGATTAACTATGGACAACTATGCGATTAATCGCAATTAAATATTTTAATCGATTGACAGCCCTAAAAAAATGATATGCTAAAGCATACAGTATATACCAATCAGCCATAACATTATGACAGCATGGGCACCCTGACCGGTCTGCGGCTACGCACCCCCATACGCAACAAACTGTGATGCTCTGTGTGTTCTGACGCCTTTCTATCGAAACCAGCATGAACTTTTTCAGCAATTTGAGCTCCAGTAGCTCTTCTATTGGATCGGACAACACGGGCCAGCCTTCGCTTCCCACGTGCATCAATGAGCCTCGGGTCTGACCCTGTCGCCGGTTCACTGGTTTTCCTTCCTTGGACCACTTTTGGTAGGTCCTGACCACTGCAGACCGGGAACATCCCATAACAGCTGCAGTTCTGGAGATGCTCTGACCCAGTCGTTTAGCCATCACAATTTGGCCCTTGTCAAAATTACTCACATCCTTACACTGGCCCATTTTTTCTGCTTCCAACACAAAGTTCAAAATGTTCACTTGCTGTCTAATATACCCCCCCACTGCCAGGTGCCATTGTAACAAGATAATCAATGTTATTCACTTCACCTGTCAGTGGTCTTAATGTTATGGCTGATGTGTATGTCCTCTTCAGTTTTTTTTACCTTGCGTTTGATAAGAGGGAAGCCATGGCCGGGGGCCGGGGGTCTGGCAGGACGAGGGCCTTTCTGTGATTTGGTTTTGGATTTAGCAGGGGAGGGAGAAGCTTTCCTGTTGAACGGGTTCTCCTTACAGATCCGCTAAAATGAAAAGAGAGATACAGCTGGAATCTAATGTGCAAAGTGTATTGCTTTCTATTGCTTCTTTTGGAGGTGGACCTAGTACCTTATTGTGTGATTGGGTGGCTCCTAAGGCCAATGGACTGGGGGTCGTTGGGGGTCGTGGTGGAGGGTCTCCGGTCCCTTTGGTCCCAGAGCTGCGGCTGGTCTGTGGGGTGGCTGGAGCTGAGCTGGCATTTGAAGGCATGGGAGAAGGGTAGGGGCTTAAGGAAAGGTGAGGCAGACGGTCGGTCGAGGAGGAGGAAGGGGATGCTATAGAGTCGCACGGTGAACAGATGGAAGGCTCCGAGACACTTTTGGTGAAGGCGTGTTCCTGGTCGCTGCTGGCACTGCCGGCACTGCCACCCAGAGGGGGATGGGAGGAGCTGTGGTCCGAGCCAGAGGACAGACTCTCTATGCTGAGAGCTGGAGAGGGGGAGCAAGAGGAGGGCTGAGAGTGAGAGGAAACTGAAGAGGAAGGAAGGTTTAGTAAAACACAAAGAGCAAAAGGAGCAGAAATGAAACGGGAATAAAAGTAGTTGAGACGTGAAATGGAGAGGATGGGATGGGGGAAAAGAACAAAAAACAATGAACATACATATAAAACATCCCACTCTCTCTTTTTTTGTACTCCAACCTCATTGTTCCAGTTAAATTTGAGGGTGTTTTGAATCCACATTGAATAAGCCGTTTAGGATTTGGAGCCCTTTGTAAACTGTTCATCAATGTTGAAAGGTGTGTTTTGTCTCATAGTTACTAAATGTACAAAGTTAAGGGTATGAATCTGAATGTAGGTGTGACATTTGCATTTGTGTGGTGCCTGTTATTGTCTCTCCACAAGAGGACACGTCAGTGAGGAAGAGGTCTGTGAAGCAGACTATGATGAGGATGAAGAATCTGATACAACAGAAATAATGTTTTAAAAATTATCGGTTTGGTACACTGTCTTGAAGCAAGAACACAATGATGAACTCAGCAGACATGAAGGATCTGGTAGATCACAGAAGACTGGTGTAGTGGATGACTGAAGGATGCAGAAATACCCCAGCACAACAGATTAACAACATTCATGGTCATACAGCAGGACAATAATCCTAAACATATAGTCAAAGCAATCACATTTTTTAAGGCCATGACTGGTTAAGTCAATCATATCACCTCAGGGTCACTAAACTAAAAATTAAATAAATAATATTTACATTTACCTTAAAAAGGTACAGTGTGTAGGATTTGGCGGTATCTAGCGGTGTGGTTGCAGATTGCAACCAACTGAGTACCCCTCTGCTCTCTCTTCCCTTTCCAAGATTGCGGTAACGTGAGCCGCCGAGTGCAAAACCGTGGTAACGCCGTTGGCCTCGCTCAGAGGTCATCCTTACCATAATAAAACTACTTTAGGAAGTCAGACGGCGGCTGGCGGTATCATGGTTTTACACTCTCCGGCTCACGTTACTGCAGTTTCACAAACATGTCGGAGAACTACGGTGGCCTTCAGGTTATGTAAAAACATGAAAGGCTCTCACTAGAGTCAGTGTTTGGTTTGTCCGTTCGGGGCCACTGTAGAAACATGGCAGTGGAACACGACGTGAAGAGGACCTGCGCACCCTATGTAGATATGAAGGGCTCATTCTAAGGTAACAAAAGTGCAACGATTCTTAGTTTCAGGTGATAATACACTAATGAAAACATACTTATTAATATTATATTCCATTTCTGCTAACAGATCCCCTAAAATGCATCACACTGGACCATTAATTTGTCCATTTACATTTGATCCAATAAACTGAATATGTTTAAAAATGGCCAAAATTCTTACAGGACATGGACAACCTTAAACTGACCCTCCAGTGGGTTTGTTACACAGAACCATCTGAGAAACCGCATTCAGAAAAGGGCAGGTACTTTCAAAAAAATACTTGGGAGGAGATTGGATGAACCATGTGTCAATCTAATTCTTGCCAAGTCAGGAGAAGAGCGAAAACATCGCCTTCACGTTCATCAATGAAGATATACTCTCCAGTTATAACTGATGCTATTGCAGCATCTACGCTAACCTCTTCAGGAGCAGCCATTGTTGTTTAGAACCAACAATCGCTCCGTGTCATCTCACACTTTGATCTCACACACCTAAGCCATGCCTCTAGCTGCCAGTAGCTCCTCACAGGACGCTGACTGACCCGTGATCTGGCTTGATGGACACAAACGCATTACTTGAAGCCTGACAAGATGGATTTTCATGTGATATATGATCCTGCGATCTCGCGTGATCTCGTGACATTGCGGGAATCCAGCTGCCGTGCAAAATAGGGACACCCTTACACAAAGCTGAAATATTGCCTAACATTTGTTATTATCCAATAAATATACAAATTCTGCTCTTCAGTAATGCGGTGGCAGTATAGGGAACTACAACATGAGCGAACGCATGTTCTCCCCCACAAACACAAACTGACAAATTTCTACTGTACCACCCAGACTCTATGTCCTAGAGGGTAATTTTATACTGGCAAGTATTCATGTCTCCACAAAATCCAGATTTACTGGTGAGGTGAGATGACAATAAAAGTGCTAGAGTAAAATGTATTGTGTTGTCTTTGCATTTCTTTCCTGTACAAAATGACAAACAGCTAGATCGATAAATCCCAAAGGTAAACAGGCTTGGGGGGGGTGACGGATTACATGGAACGGCGTTATGTACTTAGGATACAAAAAAGGTAACTCTAATCTGTTACAGATACAGAGAAAAAGACGTAATCAGATGTGCACACATTTCAACACTTCAGGACACAAGTCTCACACCGCAGCAGCAACAGCAGCGCTTTCTGTGTGCGAGCTGTAGCTGATCAGCGAGGGAGCCGTCAGGTAGAGGTAGGCAGTGTGGCTCCCGTTAGTGAAAAAAATGCTTTCACTAGGTGGAAATTTCACTATTATTTTGTATGTAAAGCAGAAAAGGGGAACAACAACACAGTACAGCACAAGTTGTCAAAGCAGGATGGTTTGTTTGCGAACTTTCCAGTTCATCAAGAATACTCTTTTTGCCGAGAGGTATCTCAGCGTGAAAAGACGGTTTGTAGGAAATGAGCGAAACACTTCATATTTCTGGTCTAGCAAACATAATAGAGGACAAACCAGGAAATTTGTCGGGCTGTACCAAATAGTTAAAAACGTCAGTTTTTAAGAACATTAAAAGCGTTGACATTCAAATTATTATTATTATTAATAATAACAACTTACAGAAACATTGCATGTAAATTTCACCTTCTCTTCCCCACCTCTCTCTCACAGATCGAGCGACACGACACTCAGTTGTCTCTGTAATTGTCTCAGTCCAAAAGTAAAAATGTCACAGCTATAGCAGCAATCTAACAGCACCATAAATTCTATTTATATAAACACAATAGCACACAGTGGAAATGTACATGTAGGTTAATTGAATTGAATTGATATGGGTACTGCTGCTGCTGCTCTAAGTTAAAATCCGGTAACTAATGTGCCAATGATTGGAGCCCTTGGATGATGACAGGATTTTAACAGCTGGAAGGCAGAACTTGCACTGTGCTGTGATGTTGTTCCTCTTTTCTGCTTTACATACAAAATAATGGCAACATTTCAGCATTTTTCTTTTCTTTTGTCTTCATTTGCATATTTGGTATTGAGATCATCCAAAAGTAAGGGAAAGAAATCAGATTACATAACTTTTATATTGTGATACTTGGATTAGGTTACTTATTCAATTTTTTAACAGGTAATTAGTAATTGTATCGGATTATTAAGTAACCCTCCCAACCCTGAAGGTAGCACAGTTGCTGATCAAACTGACCTTGGTGACCTCCAGGTACCTGTGGAGCGCGAGGTGCCGGTCGTCGCTTCTTGCTCTTGGCGCTCCCGGGGCTGGCGGAGCGGGACGAGCTTCCTCCACTAGGGGGAGTTTCTGCACCTGTCGCGTCAGCTGCCTGAGTGATGCTGTACCATGGGTGACTAGCCACAACTGTGGTTGGAATCGCACTTCCTTTGCTCCCCTCTTCTTCCTCTACCTCGTCATTTTCATTTTCATCATCATCGTCGTCGTCGAATGGGTTGGCGGGCGGAGGGGGCGTGCTGGGTCTGGATCCTTCCCCTTTGAGAGAGGACAGAGAGCCTGTATTGGGAGGGGTTGCCAGTGCGGCAGGGGGAGGGGCGGGGGCTTTCTTCTTCTTGTGTTCCGATTGGACCAGGGCGAGCCAAGGTGGGTCTTTGGGTTTATGGGTGCCACTGGACAGGCTGGACAGTGAAATACACAGATAGGGATGGAGGGGTCACAGAGGGGAAGACAACAAAATACAGCCAAATGGAGGCATGGAGAGGCAAACGATTACATGCTGTAACAGGATGGAATTCAGAACGGAGACAGAGAAAGACTACGATGACAGGATTAAGGTCGATGAAATGGTGGTAATAAGACAGAAAAGGAGGCATTTAAGAGAAGTTCAGCTACCTTCCAGGAGACTGTGATCTTTCTCGAGGTTTGGGAGGAATCGGAGGCTTCTGGTGTTCACCTGTGATTTCAAGAAAAATATGAGGATGAATATCAACAGAACCTTTTTTCATCTGTAATCATTTACATTCTGCTGTGAGCACGCACCGACTGTAAGGGCGTCTGCCGTACGGGGAAGCCGAACCCGAGGGGCAGGGCGAGGAGGAGGGGTGGGCTCAGAGACCCGGCGCGGTGCCGGTACTGGTACAGGCCGACTGGCACCTTCATGATGACTGATCGGTGCAGAAGGGAGATCCCCATTGGTCGGTGTAGAAGGGAGATCCCCATTGGTCGGTGCAGAAGGGAGATCTCCATTGGCCGGTGTAGAAGGGAGATCCCCATTGGTCGTTAATTTGGCTGGTGTTTTCGTATCTTCCTCTTTCTCCACCTCTTCCTCTTCTTCATCGCTCTCATCAAAAGGGTTGGGAGGAGAAGAAGAACGTGGTAACCCCTCTGTCTCTCCACTGCCATCCATCTCTTTTGCTTTTTCCAAAGAGTCTTCTGTATTTGTTATAACGACAGTGACTGTCGCAGAGTCATTGCTAGGCATGTCAGTATCATTTGTTTGGCTTACTGGAGGAGGAGGAGGAGGAGTCTTTGCCTGGTCTCTCTCAGAGGGCGAGGTGTGAGGAATTGGGCTGCGACCAATCCTGTCGGACTGCCCCACCACTGGTCTCGTACTAAGATCTGGCCGGCCGTTCTGATTGGCTAAAGCATGCCTTGCAAGGTGATGTGTACAGACCAAGGCACCAGACTCGCTTCCTATTAATTTGTAGGATCCAGGAAGCAAAGTGCTGTGACACTCTGTGCACCTGAGACAACAATGACACAGGAGGACAGTAAGACATAAAGATTGCTGTGATATAAAGCTACAAAAGATTAATAACATGAGTATGAGGATACATCCACATTAGCACGTTTTAAAATGGTATCCAGAGGAGCGTTTTAGGGCCGTTTCTCCGTCCATACTACCGCGCCTGAAAAAGCATATCGCATTACCATTTACGTACACTGGGCATGAGTGTGCCGGTGTAAAAAGGAAGCAGTTCTGGACACGGGAATTGATGCAAAGCGCTCAAATAATAGCTTGCCTCCTGCGCAAGTAGGCAGTAGTAGCATTACAAAATGCAGAATATAACTGCACAACAGCTGCTAGCATCAACAACAAGGTCAACAACGCTTGGAACTCGTTATCCATGTTGAAATTAACCACTGGTGGTCGAGGCTGATGGGTTCTTCTAGAAAAGGTTCAAGTGACGGGGCGTGGCAAATCTGGGAAGGACACGTCATGACTGATAAGACCCAATGAAGGGAGTCTGTATCATCGTTTTCCAAAGGTCTCTGTTTCTGTCCGTCCAGACTAAAACACAACACTGCAGTTTTAAAACTAAAACGGGGTCAGCAGCGTTTTCAAACGTCTCCGTTTTAGGGGCTTGAAAACGCCAGAGTAGTGTGGACTCTAGGCATAAACGTAGCAAAAATGAAGTCTTTTAAAACAAAAACGTATTAGTGTGGATGTAGCTTGAGTCTATCAAAAATAATACACACAGTAATCTGGTATTCTCTGATATATACAAAATCTAACTGTTAAGTCATTTATTTCTGCTCTTAATGTTATAATCCTTCAGATTTTCATAAAATCAGATCCATTGTTTGACACTATTTATGTCTGGCATTTCTTCAGCAGTAGCCAAAAAGTATATTTACATTCTCAAATTACTTCGCTATATAGTAATTTTCATTGTTAGTGGCGGGGTCCGCCATTTCCACAGGCAATTCAAATTGCTTACTTTTAAAATTCACAAGAAATGAGGCGTGTATGTGCTGATAATAGAAGCCAAACATTTGCTACTGCTGCTGGCTCACATTAATATCATTAAACTAGAGAAACATGGGCAGCGTTGCTCATGACATAATAGAAAAAGGTCAATTCAGGTCACCTTCTTTATTAAAACAATGTGAGTTTGTGTGGATGGCTTCCCTGTAAATTAATACACATTATGTAACCACAGGTGCTGCCAAATCAACCAGGACTAAAATCTTAGGGATTATCACTTTAAGAAGCTCAATAGAGTATCTTTCTTTCATTGCGTTGTTAGAAATTTGTTATGGCTCCACAGCATCGTTCATTCATGCCTCAATAGAGTCTGTATAACACACAGTTAGACAGTAGCCGTAGAGGAAGAGCTCACCTGAAGCAGTTGCGATGGTAGAGCTTGCCGTCCACCAGAAACCTCTGCACCAGGTGGACGTGTTTCTGGCAGGCGGCGCAGGTGCTGCTGAGCGTGTTGCGCTTGACCGCTGTGACCGCTTCTACACCTGTCTGCGCGGGCTGGCTCGGCTAGTGCAAGCGGCCGGGACGTTGTTCGCAGGGAGGTGGG
>CAKAOH010003978.1:59954-92806 GCA_916701665.1 Sebastiscus tertius
GGGAGACGTCAGGGGAAGGGGGGAAGATGGAGAGTAATGGGGGAGGGGGGAGATCAAACACGGAGTCAGGATTTGAGGATGTGGATTGTTCATTTTGTTTAGCTAGCTACATCTACTCGCTTACTGTGACATCTACTGCTCATTGACTCACGTGGTTCATTACTGCATTTCTTTTTCAGTTTAAAAACATCATTTGATTAATACAAAAATGTATGTCATTATAAAAAAAAAAAAAAAAGGTTTTATTAGTAACAAAATCCAGACAGCTTGGGTTAGTGGCTCTGGGAGTCACAGATTTTGGATATGATTGATATTTGGGATTGCTATATTGTTTCAGGCATTTTTTTTTTTTTTAAATTAGTTTTTTCGTGTTAAGTAAAAAAGGGGGTTAGCAGCAGCGCATTCCAAAACTTGGCACACAGTGTTAGGATAATACTATTGTTAGTATTTATTTTACAAGATCTGGTTAAAAAAAGACTGACCTAACTGTTTTCACCTCCTAGCCCACCCCCACCCCCCCATCCTACTGCCTAGGCTCAGGACCAGAGAGTGGAGGGGGGATCAGATGTGAGGAGGAAGAAGAGCAGGAAGAGGAGGGAGTGGAATGGATTTCCATCTGAAGGGGGGGGTTGGGGTGGAAGTTGAGAGGGAGGTTGCCAATATATGGAAAGTATGGCGATGGAGGAAAGAAGTTGAAGGCATGCGAAAGAAAAGAGAGACAGGATACAGAGGCTATCTTTATAGACTGACTCTACCTCTGTTGCTTAGCTTTTCCCCTGCTGTGCAACACAAAGCCCACACAAGGAAGTAGTAATTATAAAATACTCAAGTGGAGATTGTTGTACTGCAATGGCAGGATGGGATTTGTATTGTACAGATCTGATGACTTAAGACCCCCAAATAGCACATGCAGAATTACACTTCAGATACACACCAATATACTACCAAAAAAATGTGTGTGGTTTCAGTGTGGTTATCCAGGCCTTAAAAGGACACAACATATTATTTAAAGAGTACAGCTTGTTGACATGCAGCTCCAGTAGAGTATCATGCAGAAATAAAGTAGTTCAGTGATGCACTTTTAGAAAAGCTATTATGTGTGGCCTAGAGTAAAAAAAAGAATCATCACCAATACATGCACAGGGTGATTCCTGTTTCTCCTGGTGCCAAGTCTTGTTCTTACCTCAGACTCAACCACTTTGTCTTCCAAAGGGGTCGGGGGCCTTTTCTGGGCTGGCTCAGTAAGACCGACGGAACTCAGTCTTTTCATGCTAGGGGGGTTTGCTGCGGAAAAAGTCATCAGTTAACGATACACCCACAAGTTATACAAGTTGGTGGGCAATATTTATGGCTCTAAAATTAGGATTGGACGAGAAACACACAAAATGACGATTTTCCGATGAATATTATTTGTGAAACATGTGGTCAAAATTATAAGAACATTAACCTCAAAACATTCTATGTATTTTAAAGGGCTGTCAAAGTTATCCCAATGATAACGCGCTAACGCAAATTTGCTTTAACTCCACCACCAATTTCTTTAACACATTAATGCAACTTACGATTTGCTATTGTAGCGGGCTCAGTTATAAAGCTAGAGTCAAGATACTGGTATCATATGAAACAAAAAACCTAAGGAATCCATTTTTACCAGCCATGTCATACTAGCTTATACTAGCTAGTTGCGAAGGAGCCTAAATAAGGCTCCAAACTTACGCTAAATTTTGAAAAAAACTGGCATGGCCATTTTCAAAGGGTTCCCTTGGCCTCTGACCTCAAGACATGTGAATGAAAATGGGTTCTCTGGGTACCCACGAGTCTCCCCTTTACCCAAACTACATGTGATTATCATAAAGTGGGCATCACTTTATGATAATCACATGCAGTTTGGGGCAAGTCATAGTCAAGTCAGCACACTGACACACTGACAGCTGTTGTTGCCTGTTGGGCTGCAGTTTGCCATGTTATGATTTTAGCATATTTTTTATGCTAAATGCAGTACCTGTGAGGGTTTCTGGACAATAATTGTCATTGTTTTGTGTTGTTAACTGATTTCCAATAATGAATATATACATACGCATAAAACAGTATATTTGCACACTCCCATATTGATAAGAGTATTAAATACTTCACAAATCTCCCTTTAAGATACATTTTGAACAGATAAAAAAAATGTTGATTAATTTGCGATTAATCACGATTAACTATGGACAATCTTACGATTAATCTTGATTGAATATTTTAATCAATTGACAGACCTAGTATTTTATGTTCGCACTGCTTGTAGTGAAATCCATCTGAATTGACTGTACCCACCTTGAGACTTGTTGTTGAAAAAGTTGTAGTACTGGGAGACGTATGTGATGATGCTGAGACGGTCAGGCACTTTCATGGACACCATGTCTTCTGGGTCCAACAGGGCTGGGATCCCCAGCTCTGTCTCTGCCACTTCAAACGCCTACGATGAAGCAAAAACAAAGAAAAGGATGGAAGGAGGGAGGTGAGTAAGGAGCTGAGAAACAGCTTAGCTGTGTTTTCATTCACGCATACAATAAATAATTATATAGACTGCCAATTCTAACTAAATACTGTGAAATGATTATTCCAACTGTCATCTATTCACTTTAAACACATGAACTATCTTGTTTTAGAGTAAAAATCAGACTATGCATAACTAAACAGACCTTGATTACTTAATTAAACTTAAACTTAATTCATATTTCAACTCATGGAATTTTGGTCTGATTTCTCTCATTGTTTTGGGACCAATTATATGGCAATAAGTAGCTGCAATTGAAACTGTTGATAGTGAGGTCTGTGGATCACCCTGAGTAACTGGGACAATGTTTATGGAAAGACCACAGACTGTATATAAGAAGTGAACATAGTCCCTGTAAGGCCACCCTTTGGTTTGTGGAGTGCCAGTTTGAAGCCTCTAGTTTGGCATTTTGACTGTCGCCATGCTGTTTTTTTGCAACCAGAAGTGGCATAAGAGGGTGGAGCTAAGTACAACCGAATGCTGAATAAGACGTTTTCAGGCGACCAAAAAGATTATAATTATCTTTCTTGAATGAAAACAGCATCCCCAGCTTTATGGTCTATTTTACTCTAAATGGGACCATAATTTACCGAATGGACATCATGCTGTATTGAGGAAGACTTGAAACTAGCAATTGAGACAATAAACTCATATCTACAATGTTTACTGAGGTAATAAATCAAGTGAGAAGTAGACTCATTTTCTCATTGACTTCTACACAATCTAACTTCTTTTTGCAACCAGAGGAGTCGCCCCCTACTGGCTATTAGAAAGAATGTAGGTTTAAGGCACTTCCGCATTGGCTTCACTTTTCAGACCTGGAGGTAGCCCACTGGGAAAGACACATTGCTCTTGGGTTTCAAATATTACTTTTCAATGCTTCAAGAAGCACAAACAAAATTCCATTTACCTTCATTGTACTGGGGTGGCAAGAGAAATCTCAGAGACTGATATCTCAAACCTCTTCAAATAAAGCCGGATCTATCTGCATGGCTCGATAGGGTGAGTGAGAAAGTATGTTTTGTGCGGGAAGTCGAGTTACTGCATACCATGAAAATGTTTTACTCAAGATAAAAACTTAATCTGGGTATTCCCAAAAATCCAGTTATGTGTCTCCATTTAAATGTTCAGAAACTGAGGACAGAATAATGTCTTTGTTGTATGTGTGCAAAAAAGAAAGATGCTTGCTATTGCCCACCAACCTGCACATACTTGATGCCCTGAATAATCTAACTCTGTTGCCAAAACATCAGTCATTTGCTGATAATGTAATGTTTTGTCCTTCGAGGATAACCATCAGTCTAATGAAAAATTCCACTGAAGAAATGAGACGGGGTAAAGTTACATAACAACAGGGATACGATCGTTGGCAGTCACACAACACTGATTTAATCCAGCCAACAAATGCTACCCTCCGGCTAATCAAAATGCATTGTACTGCACTGAACGAATAATACATGGTTTACAGTAGGGATGGGTCATGATTTTTGATTTTTCGAACAGTCGGTAAATGACTATCTTGAAAAATATATATTTCCCTTGTATTAACCGTCGCAGGCACTGCCTGGTAGTAACATTACTACCGGTAAAACGTGTGTGGCACCTTCAGTTTGGCTCTTTGCTGTCAACGCAGGAGTGTGTGTGTGTGTGGCGCACGTGGCGCAGCGCCCGTCGTAATTTCAGCAGGTAGATCAGCTGTTCGAGCAACGGAACATATTCTTCAAAATACCTACTTTCCTGCAATTTATTGAAAATAAGTGAATGCTTTAGAAACTAATAACATGTTACTGATTCACTACACAGACTTGTTTCACAACAAGCAGTTTACCGAACTAGCCACACTGCTGCTATCCTTGTTGAAAATGTCAATAGGTCCATTTTGTATGGATCTATTTGAAGTGAAATGCAGATAATTGCATAAACAGTCCAGATAAGTGCTTTTAGCTCAAAACAATTTTAATGGATGACTGAAATAAACTGAAATAACTGTCTCTTTGTGATTCCAAATTAGGATGTTCCTGTGAGTCATACTCCCTCCAGGACATAGTGAAGCAGGTCAAACCAGCAACGCATGTCTGGGTCACCTGACCTGCCTTCATGAACCTCCTCCAGACCTCAAATTGATGCAGCTCTGATCCTTTGGTAAATATGTTTTCCTACTGAAGAGGACACTTTGTTTAATGTAGGGCCAATTCATCACTTTAATTGATTTAATCAAAGACCATTAAGCAAGAATAATAAAAGACTTGCACCATCTGCAAGGCTGTCCTCATTATGAATATTTAAAAAGTATAGATTATCCCTACGGCTATGGGCTATCAGTGCCAGAGACATTATCTAAGTATGGATGGACATGCACTTTAACCCCCTGAGACCCTACTATCTTTCAGAGGCTGTAGCAGGTTCAGTTGTAAAGCTAGAGTGAAGGTATATATATATCATATGAAACTAGAAAAAGGAATCGTGCTTTCTTGTTGGGAAGTAGCCTAAATAACGCTACAAAGCTATGCTACATTTTAGAGAGGAAAAACTGGCAAGGCCATTTTCAAAGGGGTCCCTTGTCCTCTGACCTTAAGATATATGAATGAAAATGAGGTCTATGGGTACCCACGAATCTCCCCTTTACAGACATGCCCACTTTATGATAATCACATGCAGTTTTTTAATCCAGTATCCAGTGTATTTGAATATTGCTGCATACTGGGGTCCCTAAACAGTCTTGGAATTACATCAATTGGGTATCACTGTAAAGCTGAGACTCTTATGGATCCAATGAGGCCAACTGTATTCAAGTGTGATGATGTTAGTCTTCATAGTAGCCATTTAATTGTAGTGAGATTATTTTTTTTTTTAAATTTGACCTCACTGTATAAAATTACCTGTGGTGACCTCTAGGATAATCACAGCCCCATGAAACTTTACACAAACTAGAGACCTAGCACAATCAGAGGATGGATGGCTGTCCTAGGTAGATTGACAATAAGGAGGTTTATGAGCAGTTTCCAGAACAGAAGTGCTCACCATCCAATCGCCGAAAAATGCAATTCTTGTAGAAATCTCCAAATGTCAAAAGTTTTTGATACCAAATCACAGCATGGCTTTTTCTATGGTGTTCCTCAAGGTCTTGATGTCTTAATGTGATATTTTGGAGGGATTACTGATCAATATAATATTAAATATCAATTCTCGAGTGGTAAAAAATTGTTAAATTTAGCACCAAATCTGTGTAACAAATGGCATCAACCCAAAAACTGCTGCAACAACTTATGAGACATAATAGAGCATGGGGATGACCATCATATACTCCTGTCATAATGTTCTAAGCCCTTATACGTTTTCACAATTCATTTTAATTAATTAATTGATTAATTAATTCATGTTTATTTATGACTAGAACAACTTGACACACAGTGCTGAGCTGCTTCTCAAATTAATCTTCAGGTTCACAGCTTTCAGATGATGTACATCACTTCCATGTGACATCTACTGTTGACCTGCTATCTCCACATAAAGACCCCCTGTGCCCCCCTTAAAAAAGGCAAAAGAGAGAGCAGAAAAGTCCGCTCACAAGTTAATTATGCTTGCTCCTGCTGTTTGCATTTCTTAAAATCAGCCTGAAGATCTAAAGAGACAGTTGTTAACTAACGTTTGCTGTATAGCTACACTTTATGCATCGAAAACAAAACATCGAATTAATTCAATATATCACCCAATCCTATTTTAATGTGAGTGATGGTTACACTGAATCATCTACAAAAATAAACAAATACATAGAGAGAGAGAGAGAGAGAGAGAGAGAGAGAGAGAGAGAGAGAGAGAGAGAGAGAGAGAGAGAGAGAGAGAATATGGGTGGACGAGTGATGGTATGTGAGCAAGTGGAGGGAACTGAAACTGTCACTTACAGTAACTCTATTTGTTACCTACATCATATAATTCTGTGTGATTCTATAGTTAGAGATAATGTGTGTAGAACTACAGCTGCAGACTGGAGTCTCTGAACCCTGACACCAAGGGATCAACCTGTAACAGCTGTCATATATGAACAGGATCAAATGTGGGCTACTTGTTAAGTAGACCTTGCCCTGTATGCATCTCATGTATGAAAGTGGTTTTAGAGAAGTAACACTAAGAGAGAGAGAACCATGAACAAATTTAAGGAGCTCACATTTAGCTCCTTAATAGTAAAATCGGACTTAGGTGCTTTGAGTGCTTTTCACATTGACAGTCATAGATTACTCACTCAGGCTTAGGCCCTATGGATACAGTGGATAACTTGATTTATGTAAGCCAGCACGCAGAGTTTGTTCCTGGTGCTACCACCAACTGCCTCACTTTCCCTGAAAGTTGTTGGATAAAAAAGTATGTAAACAGCAGCAAAGAGCTGCCAAAGCTTAGCTCAGACTGGAAATGAGGAGACTCCCATTTCGTCCCTCAAGGTTCTTTCTGCTGACAGATGATGTGGAAAAACCCAACAAGGGAAATTTGATTGAAAAAAAATTATTCGTTGGTTTCTATCCACTGACTTATAAGCTGCAAATTCAGCACTTTTGCACTTAAAATCCTCTTTACATGGTCTCTCCACAGGCTTATGTCAAGAATGTTTTTATGACATTAAATGCCCAGGCTTCCTCCCTCTCCTTCTTTTCCCTCGTCAGGCTCCATCAGGTTAAAGTAACACTGCTCTTCACACAGACACAGTCAAACATACTGAAGTCACACCCAACATGACTGCATGCAATCGTAAGGCTTAGTAATTTTATGGCCAAATGAGGCACACGCAGTGACTGATCCAACGTCTGAAACCACATACTGTAGGTGATTTTACCCTCCCGTCAAAAGCAAACTCTCACAAAATGAAAGCATCATGCAACACAAGATCATAGGAGTGTTTGAACCTCAAAACATGCAAAATTGACTCACCAGTCGGTTATTCTCGTACACATTCTCTTTAGACAGCGAGTCAAAGTCTCTGGAATGACAAGACAGAATTTTTGTTTTAGAAAATTCAAAACATTTTAGATAAGTATGCAGGTAGTCAGTGTACAGTTATGTAGCCTGCAACAACTGCACATCATGGTATCTCCTTTTCTATCAGGACTCCAAAAGAAGGCCATAAAAAAGTCAACAGCCATGCTGATATAGGAAGGTACTGTACAGCTTGCTGACCTATTTCCACTTATGTTATGAACCATCAACAAGCTATTATTGGCTTGACAGAATGACATGTATGAATAGTGAGAGCGGTTACGCTTCCCCAACTATAAAATCTGACAATTGATCCCAAACCACGCAAAAATAATGCCTGATGTGAAAAAGTGTCAATACAAAAGGAAAGAACTCCTGCACCAAACAGGAGTGAGGGGCTGATAATTACAAGGCTGTGCTTTGAAATGCCAGGGGCGAGGAACGAAAGCCAGGCTCCCGCCAGTAAACATCCTGCAGTAAAACTGGAAAATGTCGGAGGTGTTCTGGGATGAAAGCGCGTTGTGTGCATAAGTAAATGTAAGTGTGTATTAGTAAGACAACAGTGTGGCGGAAAAAAAACACCATGGCCCTGGTGAGAGCTTGTGGAGACCGTGTGGAACTCTCAAGAAGGAAAAAGCCTGTGAATGAGCTCCGTGTTGGAGCCACACAAAGTGACCTGTGTTCTCTCTAATCTCGTTCCCATGGTCACAAACACACTGAGCAGCGGCTCTGATATCAAGACCATGTCAGAACAAGTCCACTATGTCAGATCTACCAACATAACCAAAAGGAGCTGCTGCAGCAACTGAAATAACTATTCCCAAAATGTTTTGACACTCGGAGAACAAACAGTGGCAGCCAACATTGACATGAATGATGAAGGGCAGTTTGTGATCTGAATTGCGAACCTAATCCACTGTTACTCAGAGTCTCACTCCGGGGTTTATTTTGGGAAAGAGGGCTGCTGAGGAAGGGTGTGTGTGTGTGTGTGTGTGTGTGTGTGTGTGTGTGTGTGTGTGTGTGTGTGTGTGTGTGTGTGTGTGTTTAAGGCATTTAAAATCCACATGATCAAAACCTGGGTGAACCGGTATTTCTGCTAAATCTAATCCAGTCAGACAGGAACGTCTGTGCTGGAGGAGGATACAGGATTGGGATTTGGTGATGTTGTTGTGACAATCAAGTATGCATCTTATTAATACATAATAATCAGTAGTTTTAGTAGAGGAGTAGATGAGACAAAACAAGTGCATTATGGTGATACATTTCAACAGTCTACATAGAAAAACTAAAAATGGGTGCCCTGAAAGCACAGTTTGTAGAGCGGGCGCCCATATAATAAGGCTGAGTCCTAACCGCGGCGGTCCGGTTTTGAATGCGACCTGTGGCCATTCCCATATGTAGCCCCCTCTCCCTCCTCCTTTCTAAAAACGGTCCACTGTCCTATTAATAAAGGCTTGAAAATGCAAATAAAAGGCTGTCAAAGTTAACACAATAATATGTTAACACAAATCATTTTAACATCACTAATTTCTTTAATGCATTAACACAACTTTAGGTTGTAGCAGGCTCAGTTTTAAAGTTAGAGTGAAAATGCTGGCACCATCTGAAACTAGAAAACCTAAGGAATTGGTACCAACCATGTCATAATAGTTTGTCGCAAAGAAGGCTAAATAACGCTCGAAACTTGCTCTAAATTTTGGCGAGGAAAAACAGGAATGGCCATTTCACAGGGGTCCCTAGACCTCTGACCTGAAGATATGGGAATGAAAATGGGTTATATGGGTACCCACGAGTCTCTCCTTTACAGACATGCCCTCTTTATGATAATCACATGCAGTTTGAGTACTAAATACTTGACAAATCTCCCTTTAAGTTCAATTTTGAACAGATAAAAAAATGTGTGATTAATTTGCGATTCAATATTTTAATCGATTGACAGCCCTACTAAAAAGTAAAACTAAGTAGATGACGGGAGTGTTTGCACTGCTGCATATATGAATATAACTGAATTTAAATGCAATTTTTGACCTCACTGTCCCAGGCACTTTGGTTAACTAGGCTGTGGATGATTTCTCGCAGCCATGTCTACACCCTCTCCAGTGGGTTGAGTGACAGTTAGTCACGGCTGAAACTGAGATGAGACCATTTGCTGTACTAAGTACCGTCCCTCCTCTGCATCAGTGTGATGATGAGAATACATTGGCTGCAGAGTGCAGGCAGGGCAGCCTTACAATGGCCCGGCCCGGCATTAGAGCTAAATCCAGTTTGACAGGCGGAGGTCTCAGCTGCAGATTAGACTGACGGACTGTCTGTCTGGATCAGAGCGAGTTCCGTTGGGCCACTGCAGCTACACAGAGGACTGAACAGGGAGGCATGCTGGGACACAAATTGAAGAGGCAGAGCTTGAAAAGCTGGGTGTTTAGGATTTGTCCACTCTCTTACTTTCAGCTTTACAGTAGATGTGCTATATTCCACTTCACTGACTTGTCCTTCGGTGACTGGTCCAGTGAATGTTTGCTCTACTACCATCCAAGCATAGTCCAATTTGCTCCCAAAAGCCTGGACCACCTGAGAGGTTAGCAGCATGAGCAAGATGCTTACTGTCCGAAATCATTCCATCACACCACATTTTACCCTTGAAGACAAAGGAGGGACATAACTTGTGTAACATAGTGGCTGCTTTTACACAATCCTCCTACAACAAGGATAGTTATATTCTCTCAGATGGAGTCAAACCACTAATCTGATGCGGTCAGCAGAGTACACTTCCCACTGACCTACACAGAGCCACATTATGCTACACAGGACAAGTGCTCCTCCGCAGAGATGCATGTCTAATGTGAGTCATATGGAGGGCAGAGTTTCTGTTTATAGTTACTGTACACACTGCAAATAATGGAAACATTTCAAATCAAATGATCTGCCTGCCTTGATACACAAGATCTAGAATCATATCTGTAACAAACACATGACCTCTTATTTGGGGAAATGGATGTACTGAAAGGCTGATCCTCACCAAATAACACATACCTCGGCCTTTTGGTGCATTTGAGCGATGGCTGGTTATCAATTGTAAATTAACAAGTGAGTAAAATACTTTGTTTTTGGTCTCTATCAAAATAAGGGAATTTCCTAATCCCTATAATAAGTCACTTTAGTCACACTGATACTGTGGTTGTGTTTTGTGGTGGCTTCTGTAATGTGTGTGTAGGTGTAAAATGCAGAGAGGAGGGGTTTGTTGTTACAGACAGGGCTTGGCTTGTCAGCCTGAGTTAATTACAGCACACTGGTCTCTCACTGTACAATGTTCATAAAAATAGTTTTGGGGTGTTTTTTGGCTGTGATAACATTCACACACATCATTAAAACATACACAATGTTGATGATAACATAAATGGCGTGATTTCTGCATATCTTTAGCAAAAGTTATCTAACCACTACAGTAGTAATATCACCTCCAGCTGTGCTAATGCAGTGTTTGTTTAATTAGGTAGCTTTTCAACTTAAAATGTATTGTATGTAATACTATTCTATGTAAAAGAATACATTTTGTTGACAGGAGCCTTACATAATACCAGTCCTATAAAAAACTATTGACGGATTAATCTGGAGCACAGATGAGTTCACGACCCGGCTACTGGGTTTGTCTACACTGTATCCTTAATGGGCTATTAATACTAATTATTACAGCGCTTGAAAACAATTACAAAAAGTATGCAGCCTGTCTCTCCTCAAAAAGACATGTCCACCTTTCACCTGAGACAGCTGCCATGTACAGGACCGTTAACTTGAACCACTGTTTAATCATTTGTTAACAACCTACTGGCTTATTTAGGTTAGTTAGTATCAATGTTACGTTGATATACTTACATCAACTCTGGTCTGTATCGATGTATGATGGCACAAAACGCCAACCCGTCCCGAAAGGACGTGGACATGTCCTTTACTTCCACATGGTTGTAGTTTTCACACTGGATCCGACACCACTCCTGGAGAGCCTTCAGTGACCCCATCATGCGGTTACCATAGAAATACAAGTAGTCTTCTTCAGGTCAAATAAAATCTTTTCTTTGTCCCACCAGGCGTAACAGGAGAGACAACACAGAGTCTTTTGTCTGCTCATAAACGAATCATCAGCAGTGAAGGCTGTGAGGCGACAGACAGACAACACCCGAGGTTGCGATACGAGACACTCATCAACAGCCAGTGAGTCACAGAGAGAGACACTAGCATGGCTTAACGCTAGCTAGATCTTACCTAACTTTTGCAACTACAAACTGCATTATGCCTCTACTTTATCTCCTAGTTATAGACAGCAAAGACTGCATCTAACGTGGTGCTTTGAGCAGAACCACTGGGTTAAAACACGGCTGAGTTAATGAGGGTTTGCTTTGCCAATAAAGTTCTTGACGTAGTGAACTCAGCTAGCTAACCAACTAGCTAAGGTCCGTTAGCCTGCTAGCTGCTCATGAACAGTCTCAGCAGGTTTGCTTCTTCTTTGTGGTGGTCGCCTGTCGGCTCTGTGAGGCTTGTCTCTGCCAGTCCCAGGGCGATGATGATGTAGTTTCAGGGGAAGCAGAGGAGGTGACTGTCTTCCTCGAGGTGGACCTACAACACGGTGTGTGTTGTGTTGGTGCAGAGACTCACTGACTGACTGCAGCGGCTGCTGGTTAAAACGCTGCGCTAGATTATAATAAAGTCGCTACTCTCAGACGCCCTCTTTGCGTCAATAAAACTAAAGTAAACTGTAAAAAATACATCCCGGACTATTAAAGTTGATCAGCGCCGGTGCCGAGGCATCGTAGTTGAGTTGAGTGAAGCGTTGTCTCCCAGCCTGCTGCCACCCTACTCAATGTCACTAGTGATGGGTCGTCCCGAACGAGCCGGTTCAAAGAGCCGGCTCCCGTCCGAGAGCCGTTTTTTTCCATTCTTTAATTAATTCAAGGCAGAATGATAGGACGATCTTCTCCGCGCCACAGGCACTCCATGCACTGATGGTACGTGTCCACAGGCTCCGTCCTTTCCACGCTTCCCATTCATTGTCTATGTAAGCAGCCACGCAATGCATTCTGGTAGCGTGGCATCGCGATTCCAGAAACGGAGTGTCACGACGCCCGCTCCTCATTTGCATAAAGTTGAGGGCTCGTCTACTTTATGCAAATCACGGGCGCCCAACATGACTCGCCGCCTCTCGAAACTCCTGAGAATCTTTTAAAATAAACGTTGTCGATCCAAAATAAAGACCGATTCAGCAACTGCATGGCCTATTTCTCGCATTCTGGAAATTATACGGTTTAGTATAATTAAATTGAATAATTTAAGTGATATATGTGCACACATACTAATCATATGTCAAAACAGCTAAAGCTAAATTTGGCTGAATTATAAAAGGCAGAAGTGGTAAAATGAAGAGCCGTTTGGGGAGCCGAAAGAGCCGGCTATTCTTGGTGAGCTGGGCCAAATGATCTGGCTCACTTAAAAGAAACGGAATTCCCATCACTACATGTCACCGTTGTTTGTTCTCTTCGCGTCCAAGCGAGGGAGCTCCAGAGCCACCGCTCCAACTAGCTAGCTTCGCGATATCAATCAATAAATCACGCGAGAGTTGGCCACTTGTTTAGAATTCCCGAAAGATGGCGGCGGCGCCTCCGGATGAGGCTCCGAGCCTGCAGACCCGCATCAGTAAGTCATTAAACCTACGAAATCAGATTTACTTCTGTAGAGGAATCCATAGCCGATCTGCTTGTTAAGGGATACGGAAACACATGTACCGCTTTCGACCGTGATATTCTCTTGAGGGAGGAGATTTGTTGAGATTTGTTGAGAGTCATCAGATCGTAAAGTGCAGTAGTCGATGAGGAAACTCAGTCAGATAATGTGTCATCTTTGCTGTGATGCGCTCCTATTTTGAGCTCATATGATGTTTACTGTTGACAGTTTGAGGTTGGTGATGCTACACAAACATGACATGTAATAGTACACATCCTACTGAGGTTAATGTCCAGCTGGATGCTAACTAGCTAGTGAGCGTCTGACTGTTTCCTCAAGGATCAAGTCGAGCCAGTTGAACGAACCATAACGATGCAGTACTTCTGCTATAACCTTTAACACAGACACAGGATTCAGACACACAAACACAAGCAACTCTCTTCACCTGATCCAACAAACACCCAGTGGCTAATGCTGCTGTCAGGGATCACAGGCGTCTAGTAAGATTGAACACTTTAAAATCTCAGTGTGATTATTGTCACTACATATGATCTGTTGGTGCTACTCTGACAGGTTTGACAGCCTTCACTCATCTACTGAACAATCCGACATAATCAGGGAATGAAATTAGCACCTGCCACCTGCCAAATAACAGGGTAATGTTGAACATTTCAGGTCACCTGCCACCATGGCAGACAGGTCTTCCTTATATTAAGAAATATTATTTTTTACAAAGCAATTCTAAAACCTAAATTAAATATATGGTAACACTTCATTTTACAGGTTTTCAAATTTCATGGTAATTAGGTTACTTGCTAAGTATCACCTATTTAAAATTTATTTGGAATTACTGCTAAATTACCCCAATATTTACCTATAAATCTATTGAGAATTACTTTACTATAAACATAATTTACTAATTATATTCTGCTATTTCCCGATAGCTGGTAATTTATTTAATACATTTCCAGGAAAAGAATACAAAGTTAATTGATGTGCTTTATGTCCATGTCTGCTGGTAAATAGATGATAATTAGCAAATAACTTCTTTGAAATTTCTTTAAAATACTCCCTGAATCATGGCATCAGCTACCAGGTTACATTTGTGTAGACAATAAGTCACACAATGGTGAGATTTGTGCCTGATCAGAAGTGTCTTCTGTTAGTTTTGGTTTTGGAGGTAAATATTTGGTAAATATTTGGGTAAATTTGCAGTAATTCCAAAGAATTTTCAAATAGATAACTTGCTAATTATCACCTAATTACCCGTGAAATTTGTGGACCTGTAAAATGAAGTGTTACAAAATATAGTCATGCATTAAGGTTACATGATATATTCCACAATTCTACCATCTGGTACCACTGACTCAGTGTTTACAATTTTAAAGCGTTCTACCTAGATTTCAGAAGTGGCAGACAAAAAACATGAGTGGCTGGTAGAAATGTTCAGTGGCAGCTGAGGAAAAAGGTTAATTTCAGACCCTGGACATAATGCAGCAGTTTCAGACGTTGGATATAGAGCAAAAGCAGAGTCTAGCCTTAATGCTTTTTCCTTTTTTCACAGACAAGGCCACCAACCCTTTGAATAAGGAGGCTGACTGGGACAATATCAAGGGCTTTTGTGATCAGCTCAACGATGAACCAGAAGGGTGAGATGATGATGTTGATGAAGATATCACACCATTTCAGAGTAGTTGTTCTGTTAATCACTATATACATATATACTATGCATATCTAAATTCTAACAACTTGGTTTAATCCAGTTTCACAGCTTTTACAGCTCTGTAGAAAACATCCTATAAGCCCCATAATGTTTTTTTTTTTAATGTCAAGGTTGGTTTTTGTGCATGTTTGTACAAAGTGGCTTATTTGAAATTTGTTGTCTTGCATTATTCTGGGAAGGTGAAGTGATGGTTACATTTTTTTTCTTTTTTACCCATCAGTCCCCAGCTTGCAACCAGACTTCTGGCCCACAAAATCCAGTCTCCTCAGGAGTGGGAGGCTAGGCAAGCACTCATGGTAAGATCATAAGTGTAAAGGTCTGCGGAACGCCACATTAGAAGCTATTTGTCATTATTATTTTTTTACAGTGAAGGCTTGTCTGTGCGAAGGTAATACAAACAAACAAACAAACAAATAAACAATTCCCAGGTTCTGGAGACGTGCATGCAGAACTGTGGAAAGCGATTTCACAGCGAAGTGGGGAAGTTTCGTTTTCTCAACGAGCTCATCAAGGTGGTGTCACCCAAGGTAAGGATTTGTCTTTTATGCTGCCATACCAGTTTGGCTGCAACTGTTACTCTACATGATAAACCAGTGAAAGCAGCTTTCTAGTGCCTGTCATTTAACTACATTAAATTACAGATTTACATTTACATTACTATTTTATATTTAAATATGTTTATATTTATTTTAACTGCACTATTATGCCTTAAATTATCATTTTGTTTTTGCATGTATTTGCATGATTTCCCCTTTTATGTACACATATTTTGTGAGCATTGTTGAAGGAACCTGAGACCAAAGATTTTCATTGCCAATGCTTTGTTTGGAATTGACAAATGACAATTAAAGAACCTTGAACCTTAAGAAAACAACTGAACTGTGGGCCAGCTTTCTGTGTATTTATCTAGTTGTTGTTAAAGCATAAACACATTTTATTATTATTAGATCTTGTTTTAAACCCAGCTTGGGGCCACTTCTGTGTGGAATTTGAATGTTCTCCCCGTGTTAGCGTGGGTTTTCTCCAGGTTCTCCGGCTTCCTCCCACAGTCCAAAGACATGCAGGTTAGGTTAACTGTTGACTCTAAATCGCCCGTAGGCGTGAATGTGAGCGTGAATAGTTGTCTTATCTTATCTCTCTTATGTTAACAATTCAAGATTCAAGAGTTGTATTTGCCATTTGCACCTATAAGTACATTGGAATTCTGAGCAGTTTACACCAAGTCAGCTTTAAGAAAAGAAAAAAAGTAGAAAAGGCACAAGGTAATAACAGTACAAAATAAGTAGCACATTCAACTTAACACAATAAATAAATAAATTATTAAAATATAAAACGCCCTTAGTGTAGTTAATAAATAAACTAAACTACCCTCTGCATAGGAACGATACTCCAGAATACAAATATACAGTATATGCTCCATGGCCGTGTTAAAAAGAACTTGCTCTTATAAAAATATAAAAAAGAAAATAATAATAATATATTTGCATTGCATTAATCCCCTCTTCCCTGCAGTATTTGGGTGCCCGAGCTCCAGATCCAGTGAAGAAGAAGGTGTTAGAAATAATGTACAGCTGGACAGTGAGGCTGCCTGATGAGACCAAGATAGCAGACGCCTACCAGATGCTGAAAAAACAGGGTGAGCGCTCCAGAATGACATGACAAACCGTCAAGATAAACAACAAGTTTTCGTTAGCTTGAGGTTTCTCCTTTTCCTCCCGGTGTGTTGTTCCATACATTTACTATTCAGTGGTGTATGAATGTTTTTTTCTATTCCCATATTTCAATGATAATGTGTTTTTTTAGTTCCTATATTTCAGTGATAATGTGTTTTTTTAGTTCCTATATTTCAGTGATAATGTGTTTTTTGTTTCCCGGTATTTTCCTTGTATTAACAAATAGTGTTTTGTACAAGGCAGTATCACTTCTCCTTTTTATAGTGATGAGCCACAAGCATGGGACTAATGTCCTCAGTCATGCTTAGTTGAATCTAGTGTGATCTCAATGTTACGTAGGGTTGTGTGTGAACCACATCTGTAGCACGTTGGTTTCTGGTGCATCTCGACAGAATGCAACTGACTCTCTTGTTATATTTCGCTTACATTAACTAAACAAAGTGTCAAGAACAATGTTATATCACATATGTGATGGGCAGTACTCTGAATCAGAGGTGACCTAGATGACCTAGACCGGGCTGAGCTGTTGACATGTGAGATTAATAGGTGTCCTTGTTCACTTCCAGGCATTGTCAAGCTGGATCCTGTGCTTCCTGATGACAAGCCCCTCCTGCCCCCTCCACCCAGAGCCAAAAATGTCATCTTTGACGATGAGGAGAAATCCAAGGTATGAGTGGTGACAAAGAGGCACCATTAAATTTGAACAGGGTTTCAAAAGGAAGGACTCGATTTGTAAAAATAAATGTTCTGTACCCATCAAATCCTTTTTGAACTGAAACTCCGGGGAAAATCATCAAGGAACCAACCGTTTATAAAGTTCTCTTCCTCTTTTCTTTCCTCTCCCTCTTTTGTCCCATCCTGTTTTTGTAGACGCTGTCTCGCTTATTGAACAGCACACACCAAGAAGATCTAAGAGCAGCGAACAAGCTCATTAAGGAAATGGTACAGGAGGTGAGTCATCGGTTTAGTTTACCAAATGTTCCGTACAGTATGTGGTCTTACGTGCACCCTGTCTGTGTTTTTTCCACCATTTGCACAAAATATACATCCGATTATGTAGCATGAACATTCATTTTTTAATTATTATAGTGTTTAATACTTTGGTGTGTTCTGCACTCAATCTTCTTCAACACTGGCAGCCGATGTGGAAAGCTGAATATGAACTTAAACTTCACATAGTCTGATATTTATTGTGATAAAGATATGTCCTTCAGTTACTATGAGATCCTATCACCTTTTGCCAGGACCAAAAGCGTGTGGAGAAGGTATCGAAGCGATTGAACGCCATCCAGGAGGTGAAGGAGAGTGTCAGCCTGCTGAGCCAGCTGCTGGAGGGCTATAGCACGGAGAGCTGCTCCCAGAGCAACCAGGAGCTCATTAAAGTTAGCGCAGCTCAGCACATCAAAACTAGCTGCAGCCACGGTCTCGTAACTTTGTGTGGTTTTAGTGTTTTTAACATCTGTCTGTTCGCAGGATCTTTACCAGCGCTGCGAAAAGATGAGGCCTACACTGTTCCGATTAGCAAGTGATACAGAGGATAGTGATGATGCCTTAGGTAAGGTTGCTGACCTCATGACTTTGACAGTATGTCATATTATATGAGGCAGAAAAATATATGTATTAAAGGATAACTTTGGTATTTTTCAACCTGGATTAAGAGAAAGGTTTCATTTCTCTGTAGGGTTCTTTCCATAATGTTGTCAGACACTTAAAATAACAATCTGAGCCTGTCGGTGGCAAAAAATAGCTCTTTTAGGGAAGTAAACTGACGGTGCCAGGTTGCCCCAAAGGATTACATTACAGCTTGTTTAGCGGCTGCAGCGTTCTCCCTCAATACTGGACCAATTTCAAAAAGTGTTGTCCCCATTAATCACTTAGACACAAAAACATGGGAAACAGGTTGAAAAGATACCAAAGTTATCCTTTAAGCACTTTTTTCCCATAGAAGTTTTATGAAATCAGACTCATTCCAATGCGTAAAACCACATTGGTGTTGCTAGTGAGCCTTTTTTTCTGCTTCCAGCGGATATCTTACAGGCCAATGATAGCCTGACACAGGTCATCAACCTGTACAGACAGCTGGTAAAGGGAGAGGATGTGCCAAAGGATGGCATAACCATGCCCTCACAACCAGGTAGGTGCATGTGAGTGATTTAGCATCCTTAAGTGTTTAAGCTTGAAACAAAGGTCCCACGGCTGGAGTCGAACCGGGATGTTACGGTTACGTGGCATGCGTTTAACCATTCTGCTACCAGAAGCTTGATTCATTTAACAAATTCTCCAAACATTTCTGTAGACTATACGATCTCAGATGGGTTTATTTTCGGTCCAAATCAGGCAGCAGTAGCAGCTCAGCACTTGTAGACCTGATGGGACTTAACGCCAACACGGCGCCGTCTGACCCAGAGCCCTCCAGCCTCCAGAGCCTGACTCAGAACATGGGTATCAGCCTCTTGGATGATGAGCTCATGTCACTAGGTAAGCACAAAAACCTCATCTGGCTTGTAAACACAAAGGCAGATTAGTAAGCTTAACTTTTTAACAAGCCAAAAAGGACGAGTCAGCGATGTGAGCACAGCATGTGGCCCTCCTGTTGGCTGTCTGGCTGATACAGCATCCGCAGAAGCACGCCACATCTGGCTGGACCAACAGCAAAGCTACACACAATTAATCATAGCCTTTCTAGATTTAGCCAAACAACTCTTGACTTTTTTTTTTTGATTTTTAGATTGTGTGATCAGGATTTGTTTGAAAGAGTTTTTGAACAGCTTTACATTTTAATATGTTATAACCACCAAAAATTGGAATAAAACTGAGTTAACTTTTGTTGTCTCTGATTTCTTAGGACTGAACATAACGGAAAACTTCGACTCTCAGAACACTTTTCAGGTGCAAGTTGTAAGATAATACTGTAATGCTCACTTAAAAGCCATTATATGTCGAATTTAAAAAGTCTGACTTTTCAAAACAGACTCTTCTACGAGCAAAAAATGTATGCCATCAGATACTAATTTTCAAACCATTTTACATAATCTCTTCTCCTATACCTTTTGACAGGCAATTTTTAACCTTCTGTTTGTTCTCTCAGTCCTCTGATGGCACAGAATCATCTGCTACATCGGTTCCTGCTGCAGTGTTGCTACCAGCTGTGGTCCAAACACCGCATGCTCCACCAGCAGGGGGCCCCACTGCTCCTCCTAAACCCATGGAAGCGCTGGACTTGTTGGGGAAGACATTGATACAGCAGTCCCTACCTCCAGAGAGCCAGCAGGTCAAATGGTAAGTCAAACCAAATGGAGTATATGGAATAAATAACCTTTAAAGGGGACCTATTTTGCTTTTCTGGAGGCAGGAGCGAAACAAACAAACAGAGCGTTTCAGACACAGGGTGAAAATAGGTGCTGCAGCACAGCTGGTATGAGAAAAAATAAAGTGTTTTTTTAACATTAAAGAATGTAAACATGTTCTAGTAGAAACCCAAAATACAAGTATGCACCTGAAAATTAACATAATAGGTCCTCTTTAAAGCCCTGAAGTGTAATGTAATACACAGCAGTGGTAAATCACTTGTTATGAGGCAGTTATGTTCATGTTTTTTCTTCCATGCAACTCGTTGTTTCCCGTCCTTCTACATGCAGGGATAAGCTCCAACCTCAATCCAGAGTCTGTTTACGAGATCTGCAGACCAAGTCCAACACCACCTCCTCTGGTCCCGCTCCTGCTCCAGGGCCCACATTGGCTGTCCATCCAGAGCAGCCGGACACTCTCCTCCTCTCCAATCTCAGTCTCGCAGCAGCAGAGAGAGGCTCATTAGCTGCTACTGACCCCTACGACAACATCTCTCTAGCTGACGTCACGGTGCCTCTGGAAGCAATCAAACCTAGTAAGCGCGAGCAATAACACCGGACCCAGCAGTGACGCTGCTGCTATTTTCTCTGTATCACATTCTGTTTTGTTTTTCTACACAAATATATTTCAGGCAGCTTATTACCTGTGGGCGTATTCGACAAACACAGTCTCCGGGTTTTGTTCACCTTTGCCCGTGACTGTCCTCCATCGCGGCCCGACGTGCTGGTGGTGATCATCTCCATGCTGTCCTCGGCCCCCATTCCCGTCACCAACATCCGCTTTCAGGCAGCTGTACCAAAGGCAGGTTTCCCCCCAATCTGCATTAGAGCATCATGTTAATGTGTTTAACATTCAGTCAGGTGGAAACCATATCTATTTCTAAAGCATTATTTGTGCATATCACTTCTTAATATAGTGTTTTTGTGGATGTGTCTAGGTGATGAAAGTAAAGCTGCAGCCTCCCTCTAGCACCGAGCTCCCAGCCTTCAATCCCATCCTGCCTCCAGCTGCCATCACACAGATCCTGCTGTTGGCGAACCCTCACAAGGTACTCTGCCACCTAACCCATACTGCACACTGTCTGTCAAAGTCGGCCTCCGTTCAGGATGATTGTTATTAGGGGTGTAAATCACAAGTTTCATCACAATATGATATTATTTTGATTATATGGATGATACAGTATTTGCCAACATCACAAATTCTGCCACGATACGATTTCGATTTGATCCACTTCAGGGGCCAGCGATTGATATGAGACGATATCATATGCCCATTTAACACCATCAGTTACATTTATATCAACTCACAAAAAAACAAGTAAAATATGATTTGAAAATTTGATCGCTGGGCTCTTCCAGACATTTAAATAAAAAAATACAATTTATTCTTTTTAATAAAAAGAATAAATTGTTTTAAAAAAAATAGACCTCCTGATGTTCACTATAAAGTGCCACATTTCTCATGTTTAAGCAGGAAGGAGGTGCGCTTGGATGGAAATGGTGACACAGACGTGCCATGGGAATTTCAAAATAAAGGCGCATCTTAAAGATGACGATATATATCAATATTTTCACTTTGCATCGATGATATTGGATCGTTGCTCATTGAATCGATATATCGATACATCCATCCAGATGTATTGTTACACCCCTGATTGTTATTTATGATTACAAAATCTGACAGTCAGACTACAGTTTTTCGGTTCATTTTTGAAACCGTAGCTTTGGTGAATGTTGATTTCTTACTGACATGGACATGTGCCAGCTCCCTGGCTTTGATGTTACGTCATTAGACACAACTTAACTCGTAATTAAATGGGCACATTGACATTGATATACATTTAATTTTTGGAAGCAAACGGCTCTATATATGCAATGTATTTTAATAACTTATGAACGTGTAGTGATCTCGTAAATTAAAGGTACCTTTAGGGCTGCACAATTAATCAAATATTTATCGCAATTAAATGAACATGATTGACTGCGATATTGACGTTTAAAATGCTCTGCTCATAGAAAACTCTGCTGCATATCAAATCAAACACTTACCAAGCAATCAAGATGTTTGGGCTACATTTGTTGGACCTCAAGGATAAACACAAAAATGCGTTTTGGTGATAAACACTGAATGCAAACATAAACTATTCTTCTTTGTTTACAAGAATACTCCACAGTGCACCTTCGAGCAGCGACTGATTGAACTGAATTTTTTTTTTTCTCTTGTGTTTCAGGAAAAAGTACGTTTGCGGTACAAGCTGACATTCAACCTGGGGGACAAATCTCACGATGAATCTGGCGATGTGGACCACTTCCCGCCTCCAAACACCTGGGGGAAGCTTTAGGGAGAACCCTCCTGTCATCCGATCTGCTGCTTCCTTTTAGATTTAGGTTGAAGTTGTCCCTCATCGCTGGCTTGAGGCAAGACGGCCTCTTTACACTTCAGTTTGGTTTCAAACTCTGGTTTGGTAATACAAACTGACACGAGACCAGTTGTGGGAACCAGCTTCTACCTTGTGCCTTCCTTCGTCGCCTTCCTGTCCTTATTCGATCATCTCCGCCTTCCTGTGTCTCGTAGCTACATATTCTTCTTCCAACAATTATTCCAACCTGTCGGAAACATTGATTCAGTGCTGTGACTTTTGGGGGAACAAGTTGGGCCTTTTTAAAAACCGAATGTGTGCATTTGTCTGATTTAACACAATCCTCTCAGATGTCCTGTGAATTACATGTAACAGCTGGTGTCTCGCATTATTTCTCAACCGTAAAGCAAGTGTCTGATGCGTTTCTTCATTTGGACAGTGTGAGCTAAAATGTCCCACATTCAGAGTATTGTCACAGTTTGTGTGTCCAATGTTTATTCTGAGTAGGGTTGCAACAAATCTTTATTTTCTTTCAGTCCAGTAATAATGCTTTTCAGTTCAACTTAAAGCCAGTTACATGCTTAAAGTGATGTTTACAGTTTGACCAACAGCTAATACCCCCAATGTGTTCAATGTATGATATGGAATAGTTGGTATTTTTACTTGATAAATAATTTAAATTCTGATAATCAAGTTAATTTGCTATCGAATGATGAATTGAATGTCTCAGCACTACTTCAGTGTTCGAGGAAGAGATGGTAGCATGCTCAGCTTATTAGCAAACCCCTAGAGCTGCATAGGGAAATGATGAAACTAAATTATCACTTAGAAATCATAGAAGTGGTTTTCCCTTTTATCCGATGGAAACGATTCAGAGTATGAGGAGTTGATCTGAAATGCAGTAATAACTGGAAAAGTATCAGGAGAAACCACATCAGTGTGTCCTGGGAGCATACATAATGAATTGGTGCATAGTTTCTAAGTATTGCCTTGGTTTTAATGTTTGTGTCATGCATGGGCAGTGTGACTGTATGTGTGTGTGTTGAATAGGATTACAAATGAAGGGTACTAAATTTCTGCCCCTGTTAAAATACTGAAATTTAAGTTTTAATTCTGCACTTCTCTTTGTTTTTGGAAGATTGGGACACTTTTTTTTCACTCAGGATTTTGATTTTGAGAGTTATTTCACACAACATGAACTTTCATGCACTTTTTAATTTTGCACATGAAACCATTCCATATTACATTACGTTGTCTTTTCTCATTTGCTGCCTTTCTGCTGTCGATCGACCCAAATGGGGACGTGTGAAGTCCTGAGTCGACATCGCTGACATCCGGTTTGATTCTACCACATGTGCCTGAGATGAACCGTTTGATTTTCATTTGCTTTTGTACATACATGTATACAAATGACTAGTTTGATCTTTGCTTCTGTTTTCATATGTCCATGTCCTTATCAGAAACGATTTTGTGAAACAAATGACACATCAAACGACGTTACAGAATCATCCCAATATCCAGAGTCCACTGAGTTGATTGGAGCACTGAGGGTCATAAAGACTAAAGATTAAAATGAGATTGGAGGGAGACTGGTTCCACCTGAGAAATACAATTCGCGTGAAACTCCAAATGTGTGTAACTACAACAGAGCTGGAGATTCTGTTTATAATATGATCAATTTAAGAATTACCAACTGAGTATCGATTGATTGATTAATTTCTTACGGTAGGTCAACTCACATCAAACAGTGCCATTCTGATAGGCTGTTTTACAATACTATAAATCAGCTATTACATTTCCATAGAGAATAGCTTTTATTTATTTACAGCTACACCACCAACTTGTCTAGGTTTGGAAGGAGGAAAGCAATAATAAACAAAAAAGCAACCACCTTTCAGTCCTCCATGTCTCGAGCAGATTGTAAATACTGAACATTGCACGATATATATTGTAAACTATGCATTGAGGGGGCTGTAACAGGTTTGACCACGTCGTCAGAATCAGATTTATCTTGTCCACACGTACACAAATCTGCCTTTTGTCATTGCCTCAAGAACTTCAAGTTAATCGCAGCCTCCATCTTCTCAACTGTATCTGCCTCTTTAGTATGCAGAGTGGCACATCCTGATGATGATGACAGAGATTAAAGCTCTTCCTTCTTGACAGAGGGCTTGGTTTTAGGGTATTAACTCAGCAAATCATCTGTGATTTGTCATCCCTGTCTGCACTGATGGATTACAGGTACAGACGCAGCTATCGCACTGTTCCCACGACCAGGAAAAATTGCCTGAAACATGAAAGCTTCTCATGTCTGACTTATGTCACTGAGGTGCATTTATGGGTAGTATGCTACAAAGTTAGTATTACTATTACTATTACAGATACAAATCCCCATCCTTTGTCACTTCAGTCTTTTACTTAAATAACCTCTATGCTTCAGTATGCAGTACACTGCAACAAGTCATGAACATGGTCAAGCACTGTGCATGCAAAGCTGTCATCCTTGTCCAGCTTTCAAATGAATCAAACAACCTCCTACATTAACTTAGACTGGCAAGAAGAAAAACAACTTAAAACATGTAACTTAAGACCCAAAGTGTCAATCAACTAAACAGGATCCAGATTTTTAAGGTTGATACACAACTAAAAAGTACAGGTACAGCAAAACTAAGTGTTGTGACAAGTTATGTATTTGTGATGGAAGGAAACCGTCTTTTCCATTTGTGCTCCTAATGTAAATAAAAGCTTCATGCCATGATGTATATTTACCAATAAAAGCAACATACATGTACATACTGTTGGGTACAAATTGAGAATGTACTACAAATGTGTATTTATGGCAAATAAAGTCATTTGTATGGGAATTTACCTGACATATAAATAATTTGATCAATAATTTGCAAAGTAGAAAATACTGCTTTGATTCTTTTATTTATTAGGAAAAAAAGAACGCAATGAATGAAAGAGGAAACAAGAAACAAACTGCAATTTGGATTGTTCCACATTAAAATATGTCTACATTAGCTGATCTACTTATTAAAACAATATGTGACTTAAGCAGTTACAGGTAAATAGAAACAGCAGTTTTGACTTGCAACAGGAAAAAGAGAGAAACCATATCTAAACCTAGTGTGACAGTACATTACACTAAAAAAAACTAAAATAGTGGTTGTATGGTATCAAAACAATGGAAGAAGATTCACAAACCAGATGCACCGCTTCAGTGTTTAGAATAACACAAACCCCAAATCAATGCAAAAATTAGAATATACTTCTAGTCAAAACCTCAAACAAAATAAATCAAAGAAGTTAGAGCAGAACGTGGCTCTGGAATGGGATGGTACGTATTAGAAATACTAATAAATGCTAGTTTTCATTCTAACCAAATGCTAAGACAGCTGATGTATGACACAAACAACAAACTGGTGAAATCCACTGCTGTAGTGTTCGATTAAATTAAAACAAGAAACTTGTTCCTCCGTTGTACATGGTCGAGAGCAACTGTACAGACTCTGGGGAGTGACAGCTGAGGTTGAAAACATGAAGGGGAAAAGTTTGAGGTTTAGGTGTATTAAAAAGTACGAAAGAAATAGCAAATATAAGCCCTTACCTCCTTAGATATAAACTTTTTCAAACCCCCATCTCTTGGAGATGACAAGAGTTGGGGAGTAAAAACAAAGCGCAAATCAACTTCTTACTCATAACTCTACTTCCGGGCAGGTGGAGGGCCCGGAGGGACAGGGGTTGGAGAAGCAAAAGGGTAAGACGGTTGCCCCATGAAGCTCATGAGCGCTGGCTGTGGTGGAGCATACTGATGAGCCATAAGGGGCTGCGGCCCCCCTGATGACGGAGGAGGAGCAGGAGGAGGTTGGCTAAACTGACCCTGCGGCTGGCTTAACTGATTCTGGCCTCCGCTGGACTGACCTCCGCTACGGGAGTTGTAGCCCCCGCTGCCGCTGTAACTCTGGTACTGATCTGAGCCCTGGTTGTAGTTGTTCCTGTTATCCCGGGTTCGGTCCCCCCGATAGGAGGAAGTGGAGCGGTCGCCATCGCGGTTGTTGCGGCTGTCACGGCCGAAGCCACTGCGGCTGTCTTTGTTGCCGCCCCCACCAGCGTTCATGCGGCGGTCACATTCCCCCTGGAACATGTGGTTAGGGTTGTTGGAGTTGCTGGTACGGTAACGCATTCTGCCACCTGTAACAAACAACAAGTGTAATGTCAGTAGCTATTATTATTGTATCCCATCTTTTCAATTTTACAGTGATGGATTTATGATGGACTGTGATATAGCCTACTAAAGCCCCGTTTCCACCGCAAGAACTTTCCCCCGGAACTAAGAACCTTTTGAGGAACTCACTGCGTTTCCACCGCAGCGACCAGGGTCTAAATTAAGTTGCGAGGACAATTTACGGGGCCTTTTTTACCACCCAAAAAGGCCCTGTTCGTGGGGTAGTACTTTCTGAAAGTAGAGGAACTTTCCGGGTTGACTTTGCAGAGATGACCGTCGCTGATTGGTGAAACACACACAGCACCACTGCTTCAACGGCTTCAACTCGTGCAACGCTTCATTCATAAAACAAGGAAGTACTCTAGCGAGGGGAGAACATTTCTCTTTGTTTGATAACATTGAAAGTAAATCTAAGCTCTGCTATCGGCCTCCTAACTTGCTGAAAAAAAAAACAAACAGAGAAAGAGAAAGAGAGAGATCGTGCGACAGCGTTAACTAAAGCACAAACAAATAACCATCAAACACTCAACAGATGATTTACCGTGGAGACAGACGCTCTTTGTTTCATTTTCCTCCGCTGCATTTCATTCATTACATCCAACGTGCATCAGTAAATATATGCAGCAGTAAATATCGTCGCAGTGAGACAAAACCTAAATTTTTTTCCAGGCTGTTTTTTAAATGCAACATGCGGACACACTGAACTGCAGGCTGCAGAGTATGTTTACCGCTGTGACCACCAGCAGCCTACGTCCCATGTCATGTTGCTTTTTCTTTTTCAACAGACTAATTTGCCTGCAGGTCTTTAGACCGCAGCGGGCTGAACCTTTTAGTTCCTTAAAAGTAGTCCTAGGGACTAAAAGTCCCGGGAACTTTTGGTGGAAACCCAGCTTTAGTCCCTCTTACCTCCTCCTCCACCACGCCCTGAATCCACAAGTTGATGCAGTTTAGGGTTGATGGCCTGCCGGGCCTCCGCCAGCACTCGGACAAGGTCTCGGGCCTGCCGCATGTTCCCTGGGGTGAAGAAAGTGTAGGCAGTGCCCTTGTTGGTACTGCGGGCCGTACGTCCAATACGGTGGACATAATCCTCAGAGGAGTTGGGATAGTCATAGTTGATGACAAACTTGACATCTTCCACATCTTTTGGATATCAGTTTTGCAGCATGGAGGAAAGGAAAAAGATGATAATGAGACAGGGGGAAAAGCTTCCAGGGAAAAAAATTGATCATTTATATCATATATTTAAATAAATATACATATATACAGTATATATGCATTACATTACATTTACAAAGATATAACATACATATAATATATATATATATATATATATATATATATAGTTAATACAATCTAAACAAATGGAGTAACTTACCTGCTTTGCCAGACACCATGCAAAAATCCATGCATCCATTCATTTCAGTTAACCACCATTATAACTGATTTAAATCCAATACAGTTCAAACTGAACTTCACCTCAGGTTTTTGACATCGAGCAGATGTTTAGGCTTCATAGTCTTCACATCAATGTGATTACTTGTCAAAAATGTATAAAGACAAGGAGTCTGTTTCTTATTACAGAAGACGTGGGGCTCTTACAGCACTGCTGATCAATAAGTGGAGCTTCTCCCCTCCATCATGACAGAGGGAAGCCATTTCACCAACCGACTGAATAACGATGTGCCGGGAAAAAAACGGTGCTTTTCCATAGACTAATATATGAGCACGATGGAAGTTGCTGAATGTGTGGTGAGCTCATGGAGGAGTTAAGAGAAAGGGGCGGTGAGGTACTTACCCCCGTCATGTTGTTTTTACAAATGTAGTCAGTCCCCCCTGATCAGTCCTGGTTTATAGTGAGGGGCTGAGGGGGAGGGAGACAGGATTCATCCCTCACCTTCTGCACACACCAGCAACGCCAGACGGGAGCACAACCGTTTAACACACACACACATGCACACAACGGCTGGTTCTGTTGCTCTCTCGCTGCATGGCAGGACCCTCCTCAGACCCTGGCCAGGACTGGATCCAGACGAGCCCGTCTAACTCTCTCCCCCCTGTCTGTCTGCTTTTTGGGACGGAGCGGTGGGCAGACAAACAGGAACCTCAGGCTTCTCCCAAGGAAGGCTCGTTGGATTTTAAACTGACAATACTGGGCAGGGGGACCTTAGTTACCCAAGAAGAATAAGAGGGCTTTAATCCCTCTGAGACTAGCCGAGCTTCTACTTTAACGTGACAGAGGGGGCAGGGACAGCAGCGCAGACTGTTACAGCTGCCGTGTGCTGCCAAACCCTGAGAGGAGAAGAGGGGAAAGAAGAACAAGGATACGGTCATAGGGATTTTGGCAAGTCAAAGACACTTCACTCATCCCCCCTTCTCACATTTATCCTGCCAGCTAATTAGATAGCCATCATAGCCTTCCTGTTGGTGGACTGGGGATAATTCAGCTGCCACTGACCTACTCAATTGCATCCGCAAAACATAATAATATGTATCATTTGGCAGAATTATATCAATGGAACACCTACACAATTTATTATCTTATATGTGGAAGAACGGGTGATATGAGCAGCATCTTCTTCTTAATTTGTCCTGACACCATAAAGGAGACATAAGAAACGGTGCGCAGGAGCATCTGCCCCACGCAGCCCTCCTTTCAGGCAGCATGCCAAAGAGCCCCGGTTGAAGGAAGCTTTTTTTTTTTTTACTGCGGTAACAAGAAACAGACAATAAACCCAGCAGGCCTGCAGCCTCCATAATAAACTGAGAGGTTATAATGTAGTAAAGGAGATTCTTAAATATAATGTGCTGATATATTTCATTGTACATCGCCAAATTCAAACAGATTACACCTTCTTTGTTATTTTCACGCTTCTATTTGAAAGCAATACTACATACTTTACCAGCTGTATACTATGGAAAAGGCCTAGTGTGATACCTCCTATGAAAAAGGAACAAACTGTCATACTATCAACCTGACAATAGTCAAAGGCAGATCATTTTACATTTAATGTTGTGCTAGAAATGCATTTTGGTTTTTTACCCATATTCATTGCCAGATATAGCTGGTCTCATCTGTAGTATACTTACCTATTGGTCAAAATAATAGTTGCAGTTGTACTGTACACATCAATCAAAACTGTGGTGACAGTGTTACTCAATAAGTGCATTATACACAACATTATTTACAGAATAAAGATATAATTCACAGGAATATGCAGAAACAGTGAGAGAAGAAACAATCATGTGAAAGAACTGTATGTGTGAGCAGACATACCCAGACCACGAGAGGCCACATCGGTAGCAATCAGTATGGGAGCTTTACCATTCCGAAATTCTGTAGGATTAAACAAAATATTAGTAGGAATTAGACATGGAAATCATCTCCACTCACACTCAATTCAGGCAATAGGGAACGACTAACTGTAAAACTAGAACCTACACCAACTGATCAGCAGAAAGGAACTGTTTTGATTATTCTGTATTGTCCAAGGGCTACACAGGTATGACAGATGAACACCAGTGTAAAGGCTCTGAAACACCAAGCCGATGGTCGGCCGTCAGACAATCTGGGGCAGTCGGTGAGCGTCTGTCGGTCAAGTTTTTGCAGTGTGTCCCGCACCGCCGGTTCTAGTCTGTTCGTGTCAGAGGCTTTTGGGCTGATTCAGCATGTTGAATCGGTGGCGGAGCTCGTCGGTGAGAGAAATCACTCTGACTGGCTGTTCAGCTTAAGCGAATCAGTGCACGAGAACAGAAACAGAAGTGAGGAAAGCAAGCAAACGAGTAAAGTCAAGAGGAAAAACACAGAAAGCTCTTCTCACTTTTCATCTCATCTGATCATTCCAATACACGGCTATTTTCACAACGACATGGCCGTCTGGAATGAAGCTAAGTGGTGAGTGAGAGTGGTGTGAAAATGGTCGGCAAAGGCTGTTTTGTTTCATGTACGCATCATAACAACGGCTTGTATATCCGCAGTCCTAGGTGATTCGGATTCCCTTTTTGAATGACGAATACAGACTACTGCGACCTGCTAGTGTGGAGAGTTATTTCCCCTCACACAGGCGCAGAACGTACGTGCTAACTGGCCATCGGTTGTAGTCTTTGCGGTGTGTTCGAATGCAACTTGTCGACTAAGACAAAGGCGATGTGAGGCGACGCAACAGTCGGCCTTCATCGCCGCTACTTCTTTGATGTCGGCTTGGTGTGTCTGCGCCTTTAGGCGAGAAAATGATCTACAACAAAGGGCAGGAGGGAAGTGGCATCACTGTGTTACGAGTATCCTTACCTGCAAGTACCCAGTCTCTTTCTGGCTGGCTTTTGTCTCCATGGATACACATGGCTGGCCACCTAGAAAACAATACCACAATGAAGTGGAAAGATTAGTGAAGACTCTGAATAGCTTCTGTCTATCAAATATTTGCATAATTCATCCCAGAACTATTATCATTGTCATTTCTCACCCGTCCCGCCTCATCCTCCTGGTAAGATCATCACAACGCTTCTTAGTCTCCACAAAGATGATGGTTTTGTTCTCTTTCTCAGCCATTATCTCCTCCATCAGCTGAAAAAGTCTGCAGACAGGGAGAGACGATCATAGCACATCAGTGGCACAAAGCTCCATTTCAACTGTGTGAAAGGATAAACTCATGTACTGTAACACTATTATAGCAGTTAATGAGATAATCATGACATAAGGTCAGATATTTTTTCACTGGCTATCCTTACTTCTGGTCCTTTTCAGTCTCCATGCAGACATCGACAATCTGCAGGATGTTGTGGTTGGCACTGAGCTCCAGAGCGCCTACATTAATCTGGACGTGGTCCCTCAGGAAGTCCTCGGCAAGCTGCCGAACATCCTTCGGCCAGGTTGCGCTCCACATCAGAGTCTGTCTATCAGGCTAAGAGGCAGAGAGAGAGGAAGCATGCAACTGATTTAACCGAAAAAGGTGAGATTAGGGCTGTCAAAGTTAATCTCTTTAATGCATTAACGCAACTTGTGATTTTTAGGTTGTAGCGGGTGCAGTTTTAAAGCTAGAGTGAAGATACTGGAATCATATGGAACTAGAAAATCTAATGAATCCATTGGTATCAACCATGTCATACTAGCTTGTCATGAAAGAAGCTAAATTAACTATGGACAACTATGGATTCATTGCGACTTAATATTTCGAATCAACTGACAGCCCTAAAAAAATACATCTATATTAATAAATCAAGGTGATCATTTTACAATCAGCAGTCTGAATCTAACCTACCCTGATTTGTTCAACTATCTTGCGAATCTGTGGCTCAAAGCCCATGTCCAGCATGCGGTCAGCCTCATCCAGCACTAGGTAGGTGCAGCGCCGCAGGTTAGTTTTCCCGCTCTCCAAGAAGTCAATGAGGCGACCAGGTGTAGCGATACAGATCTCAACACCTAGTCATACAAAATCAACAGGAAAATAAAAAGCATACACACATTATTCGATGCTCAGGCAGATATTTCACTAATAATTCAACACTTTCTGCACGAGCAATCCAACAATTCCTGTCTGTACTGTTTATGGCCACACCTCAAAGGGAAATGCGGTGTGGGCTAAAATACCAGGTAGCAGCTGTGGAAGATACAGAAAGAAAGAGTTGTGTGTGCGTGTGTGTGCGTGTGTGTGTGTGTGTGTGTGTGTGTGTGTGTGTGTGTGTGTGTGTGTAGTTCATTTACATACCAGGATATAGCTCCGTGTTTTTTCATTAATCAAATATGTTGTTCAATTGTATTAACAACAGTGTGCTACTACAACATTTAAGTTAAATTCTCAATGTCCACTTAGTTCAACACCCCAAAGCTGGGAAATACTCAAAAATTCACAAGTATGTATAGATTGAACAGGATTTTTGATACAAAGGTTTTGAATTTCAAACTATTTTGAAGAATCAATTGCATGTGCTCGTCTACAACCATACCCACCCCTTTCGAGGTCTCGAATCTGTGGTCCTTTGGGTGCTCCACCATAGACACAGGTGCTCTTGATACGGGAGGACTTGCCATAGTCAAATGCAACCTGCTGAACCTGCTGAGCCAGCTCTCTGGTCGGGGCAACCACCAGACACTATGAAGAGTGAACGAAGAGGAATAACGAAGGTTTTACAGGCTGATTGCGCACACTAAAGTGGTCATTCCTGTTATGCAGCAACATTTCTGTCCCCATAAATTACTTCCTCATATTTTCTTTAAAATGTGTCAAATATTTATAACAAATGGCTTAAATTATACTCTGAGTATATAAAATTATAAAATACGCAAAATATTATTTAATTAATGTATAGGCCAT
>CAKAOH010003986.1:0-35961 GCA_916701665.1 Sebastiscus tertius
TAGTAATAATAATAATAATAATAATAACAATAACTTACTAAAATAAAATAATAATGATACTACTAATAATTAAATTCTCTCAATTAGTCCTGTTGCCCCAATATATATATTTACATAAATAAATAAAATAAAATAAATAATTAATAATTAATGATAAAAATCATAATAATAATAATAATAATAATAATAATAATAACTAAAATAAACAATAATGATACTACTAATAATTAAATTCTCTCCATTATTCCTGTTGCCCTTAAGTGAGCAAATGAGAAAAATTAGCCAAAGCGATTGAGAAAAACTGTAACATCATGGGAAACACATTCAAGCACATTATAAACTGTAGAAATGAGGGGAAGATGATCTGATAGGGTTCTATTTTTAGGTTTGAATATCATATGAGCATGCTTTTTTAACATTAAAGGATAATTTATTGCATTTGAACCAGATATCCATCCTATCTAGAACATTGGGGCACATAGTTGGCGTCCAATCTTGCAAAAAATAAATAAATAAATAAATAAATCAGCGCCTCCCAGCAGGGGGCAGTAAAACACCAAAGATGGTGGTAGGTTGTTTGAACTGAATTTAACATCTTCACTTTAAATAAATATGATTATAGGGGGAAAATCCATTTACAGTATAACTGAAATGAAAAAAGAAATTACAATAATTAAAGGTTAATAAACATGGTATAAAGCAGATAGCAGTTTTCAAAACAGAAGTTAAACTTTGATTATAGTTAATTATCGATGCGAGAGAAGAAAAGACAGATTAAGTGGTGGCGATGACACAGCCTACAGGAATGCATGACGATAAATAGATCAATTATTTAATTAAAAAGTTCTTCAAAAGTATGTACAGTAAGCACATCCAAAACAAACACAATGTACTAAATGTAAATAATTCCCAAAACAGTCTGACTCACTTCCTTATACTGGACATTTCACAATGATAGCAAATAGAAAAAACTAATCTTCACCTTACATGTCGTCCAGAATAAGATAGAGAATGGAAATTCCTTTTATTATGATCACATGGTTGAGAAATGACTTCCCATGTCCCCATGTGGACTGATGCCATGAGAGATTGGCACATAATGGCTCATTTATAAGACAGTGACACATTTATTGTGGTTTTTTTAATATATTTCAGACAGTTTTTATTTATTTTCTAAATGTGTTATTCATGATTTTAGTATGAAACCATCTACATAGTGTAGCTAAAGTGATTTGTAAACAGCCCATCTCTATGTGGGAGGTCTTTTATAACCCATTGGACAGCCGCTGCTGGTGGGTGTTGGCAGCTCGGGAGCGTCCACGAGGAGGACGAGGACTGGTCGTCGATGACTCAGACTGCATCGCCGTACAACAATACGATCCATAGAGGAGCAGACTTGCTGCACCATCAGCAGACGTCCGGCATGAATTTCAGCTTTGTTTAGCCCGCAGTGATGATGACCACTCGGCCAGCTGACACAGTTTTGCATACTGATGAAGAAAAACCTACAATCTGAATCTGTGTTTGGACACAAACATGAGCTGTTTTAGCCGCTCCTCCTCTTTAGTCTCTGCATGACTGGGAGAGACTCAGTAGCTCTTTAAGGAAAGTTTGTGTAATTTATACAAACAAAAGTGGCGCCATCAAAGATTTCAGCATCTCAGTTCTGTTGAAGCTATAAAAAAAGAAAAGGCAGCATTATCTTTTAGGTACCGTCTCCAAAGTCTCCAATTAACAACCCATCATAATATGATCTCTATGAATAATCCTATATGTCCCCGGATTAATCCTGTACTATACCAACAGACCTGAACAATCAGATCAATCCCATTTCAGCCTCTGGGCAGAATCTTAAAACAGCTCAATGGCCAAAATGCTTTTCCACAAATGAGTTTACTTCCATATCAGATGTTATGTCATAATAAGGCCGGGCTGTACAGTAGCTACTGCTGAGGACAGTGAGGTCAACGAAATGAAAGCTGCACTTATCAATGTGGTTATATTAAGGCTGCCAATCGATTCAAATAGTTAATCGCGGTTAATCACAAATTAATCACACATTTATCTGTTCACAATGTACCTTAAAAGGAGATTTGTCAAGTATTTAATACTCTTATTAACATGGCATTGGACAAATATGCTGCTTTATGCAAATGTATGCATATATTTATTATTGTAAATCAATTAACAACACAAAACAATGACAGATATTGTCCAGAAACCCTCACAGGTACTGCATTTAGCATAAAACAATATGCTCACATCATAACATGGCAAACTGCAGCCCAACAGGCAACAACAGCTGTCAGTGTGTCAGTGTGCTGACTTGACTATGACTTGCCCCAAACTGCATGTGATCATCATAAAGTGGGCATGTCTGTAAAGGGGAGACTCGTGGATACCCATAGACCACATTCACATATCTTGAGGTCAGAGGTCAAGGGACCCCTTTGAAAAAAGTTTGGAGCAATATTTAACCTTCTTAGCGACAAACTAGTATGACATGTTTGGTACTGATGGATTCTTTAGTTTTTTAGTTTCATATGATACCAGTATCTCCACTCTGGCTTTAAAACTGAGCCCGCAACAACCTACAAAAATGCAATTCGCGTTAATACGTTAAAGAATTTACTGCCTTTATCGCGTTAACTTTGACAGCCCTAATTAAAATATAAACTATGGCTCTATTTTTCACTTTTAGATGGTTAAATTATGTTTTTAATAGACCTACCAGTAGGCTACAGTTTAATTTTTGGATTATTCAAACAAGATGATTGCATTTAAAAGATATATAAGCTTATAAGCATATTTTTTTTTTTCAAATGTCACTGGGACTGGTGCATTCTGGTCAGATTTAATTCTTTTTTCGTCTCATAATCAAGGTCAATATGGTAGTTATATTATAAGCAGGGTTATGTCAATCCTGTATGCACAAAAATAACCCTGTTTAAGAACCTCCTGGCACGGCGCGCTTTGCATGTGCACAAAAAAAATAGAAAAGAGGAGAGCACCAGCTAAAATCTTGCGTAAGGCACCTAATTGGTCGGGGCCTTGTCTGACTAGAGGCACAGCTGAAGGGCGGCCCAGAGGAGAGGATACACTGCTGAGTGTCAGACGTCAGAGGGTTGTCCGGGTCACAGACAACACTCCAAACCAGATCTGTAATCTACCTGACGGCCTTTTGGCCAGCTCAGTGAACGCTGCTCCAAATGTCGTCACTGCTCTCTGATTTGTATCCAGGTGACGCTCTGAGGATCACCACCAGCTGATTGAGTCACACGTAACAACTCCACCCTTATAGGAGCCTTTTCTCTGAATCACCTTAGGGTCATGTAATACACCTTCATTCCAGCTGTGTTTAAATCTTCCATTTGTTTACCTGCTGCGCGGTATACATGTAGTGTGGAACAAGAGGGTTGCACAGCTTGTTTTAAAACTGTAAGTGAGAGTTATGTAAGCGGCATTAGATTAGAGTCAGCATATGAATAATGCCTTTGTGTGAATGTGTGAGTGTGTCGTAGGAGCTGACTAATCGCCGGGCTCCACGAGATGCCACCTTGTCTGAAAGACTGCTGTAGTTAAAGGTGCTAAGAGCATTAATATAGCAGCAAACGACTATTTGCTATGTAACGATATAGAGGAGTAAAGTCTACCTGAGCAGAGCATGAAGTCTCTCCCCCTCTGTGTGTGTTGTAATCGGAGCTTCTCCGTGCTTTGCTGACATTGCCGGGCCGTTCGCATGAGATTTTAGTGCATGTGAGCGTGCCCCACTGGCTAGCTCACGGCCGCCGCCCATGACTAAGACGTGACGATGACGAGACGTTGATGAGACGGCACTGACGTCATTAAACACTAACAGTGAAGATGTCAAACTTGGGGTGGTGGCGCTCAGTCCGTCTCTGTCCTTCTTGTCTCACACTTCACTCCTGACAGTTGTGCTACTATAATGCATAAAGGTGGCGGTTTGCGGGTCGGGGTGGTTGAGTAACACATATTTTTACATGTTGGGCGGATTTGCTCTCATAACGGAACGGTGGGTGCGACTGAAGCGCGGCGTATCATTAATGAAATCACTCAGGATGACTCGAACTAACTGCAAAGCTGCATTATTAATCATTCAACCTGTGTTTTGCATCAGATAATGATAAGATAAACATTTCATGTGAAATATGTTTGACTAAGATGACAGAAATGTTCAATATAATCTGACGAGGACTAAGATTAAATACAAAAAAATAGCTGACAAAATTAAGAGAGAAAACATTTTGACTAAAATCAGATGACTTTTCGGTGACAAACGTTTTGAGTTGTCGTCGACTAAAACTATGAAGGATAAAAATGACTAAAATGTGACTAAAACTAATGAGCATCAACGTTTTAAGACTAAGACTAAATGTAAAATAGCTGCCAAAAATAAAACAGCCCCTATGTTAACACACTGTTAGCCGTCAGAACTTTGGCCGTTGTTTGCACTGTTAGCACCGTTAGCTGCAAGTCATTGAGAGGCAATAGAAATGCTCCCAATCCCGTATTTAGCACCTTTAATAGTTAATAAGGCTGCAACTATCGATTAACCATTCAATCTATAAAATGTCAGAAAACTGAAAAATGCCAAACACAAGTCCCCAGAGCCCACGGAGAAGTCTTCAAGTAGGTTTTTTTGTCTAATTCACAGTCCAAAACACAAAAATATTGAATTTGCAATCAAGAAAACAGAAAGAAATTCTCACATTTGAGAGGTTGGAACTATTTTCGCTTGATAAATGATGCTAATTTATATTTCATTAAAATATGTATTTGCCTGGAGGCAGATTTGTTTCAGAGTCGGGTAAGAAAAGCTTATTCTCTTAAACAATAAAAACAAAACAAACGGATGCCATGTCTGCTAATCTAATAATGTGCAAACTCCGTCTCCGTCTTGACTTTAATGTTAACTGGCAGGGCCCCTTCTGTTTGAGTCCGTGTGCCGGGGCTGATCTGACGTCGACCCACAGTTCAGTCGGATCTGGATGCAGCAGCAATGACAGAAACACAAGGAGAGCTGAGGTGCAGCTGAGGCTCCAGCTGGTTTCAGGAGCTCCCGGCCTCTCTTATGAAACCACGCAGCGACCCGAGAAGCTTTGGAAGGCTTGCAGTTTGAGGATAATTGAGGTTTGATTCAGACTTTGGGGGTTTAATGAGCACATAATCCTTTTCACCTGATCCCTGTTCGACGAAATGAGGTGAAACATTTCATTCACGTGTTCGAGGAAAAGGCAGAAAAGGCCTCCCTTCTCTTTTCATTATTTAGGGAGGCCAGATCCTTCTCTAATAGCCTTATCACATAACACAGTGTCCCGGCTTCATGACTCTGCAAATACTCTCACTCAAGCGCTCACATCTCAGTGTCATGTCTGTGCGTTAGCTCTGGGAAATCCACATCACGATCGATAATAACATGCAAACCAGTGTCCTTTTTCATCTTTACATTTCTTCATATATCAGAGGTATTCGGGAAAACAAGATTTTGGGTACCCCGTGTGAAACTAGAAGTCAACGTTGATTTATTTGTCACGTAACTTCCATACTTAAGTTACGCCACTTCCGTAGTTATTTTAATCCAAATCACGATCTTTTCCTGAACCTAAGTAGATTTGTTACCTAAACCTAACCAAGTATTTCAAGTGTAGTTACTTTAACCCAAACAGCGATCTTTTCCTAGACCTAACCAAGTTGTTTCCTGTGAAGACGGAAGTTTATTTTGAAAAGACTGTATGCATGTAACGAGCAGAGCTTGAATTGTTGCTGGACATTCGTAGGATGCACGGAAAACGAGGAATAACTTTCCGTACTGCCTAAACTTAAAGAAGTTGTACTTTTGTTGCCTAAACCTAAAGAAGTTGTACTTTTGTTGCCTAAACCTAAAGAAGTTGTAGTTTTATTACCTAAACCTAAAGAAGTTGTAGATTTGTTGCCTAAACCTAAAGAAGTTGTAGAAGTATTTCAAGTGTAGTTGTTTTAACCCAAACCGTGATCTTTTCCTAAATCCAACCAAGTTGTTTCCTGTGAAGACGGAAGTTTATTTTGAAAAGACTGTATACTTGCAACGAGTGGAATGATATCGTACGAACCGTTTGTTTGAGGATACGTTGACCCTTGAACAGAGTGCAGCGAGTTCATTGCGTGAACGTCAGTTGTACTTCAGGAGATGGATGATACACTAAGAAGTTTTCCAGTACATGATTCTCCCACCGTGCAGACTGAGTCAGCCTCTTAACGCCGAACAGCACTCGACGCAGGCAGGATGTTCTCTCTCTGTGACTCTGACTCAGCTTTCTTTGTTTCTGTCTCCCACCTCCTCCTCCTCCTCCTCCTCCTCCTCACATGTGCCACCACATCACCCCATACGCTTTCACGTCTCTTTTACACTCCATGGCGCCGGATTAAATCCAGATTATTTAGGGAGGCCAGATCCTTCTCTAATAGCCTTATCACATGACACAGTGTCCCGGCTTCATGACTCTGCAAATACTCTCACTCAAGCGCTCACATCTCAGTGTCATGTCTGTGCGTTCGCTCTGGGAAATCCACATCACGATCGATAATAACATGCAAACCAGTGTCCTTTTTTAGGAGTCAGGATAAATAAAAAAAACTCTTATCTTAGAGTGTCCTGAGCAGCATTACTCAGCAGGAACGCCTCACGCTATGTTTGGATTTCACAACCTACAGTGCTGGGAAAAGTGTTACTAATGAGTGTTTACAGTACAAGTGGATCAAAATGTTTTGTTCTTGAGCTAATAAAGCAATAACACATTGCACACACACACACAAGGTATTTCACACAGTTAAGCATTAACGATAAGAGCATTTTTACGATCAGTAACAGAAGTTATATTGTAGCCTACTCAAACATGTTTGGCAGCGGCTCAACAGATTCCTTCCCCCTTAATGGGAGGTGATGATTGTTTTGTTGTCACATTTTTATTGCAATCCCGGTTTGCCCCGTGGAGTTCAAGCACATAAAAATGGTAGGGATCGGGTTTGTTTTTTTCCATTTGTCTGTGACGAATAACATTTTATGGATATTTGTTCTTTCACATTAAGGGAACATGACGATACTGACTGATACGTCTGAGCATTTGGAAATATCAAGATATGGTGTCATCTCTGTTGATGGAAAAACACAAAAAGAGCTTTTCCTCCCCTTGTACCGGATCTATTTTACATAAAACGTTACTTATTCTAACATTATCATATAAAAACAATGCTGACTTTTCTTATTATTATGACTTTGTGACGGGAGAAGGCTCAATCAAACCTAATCCTTTATCCGCCATACCTACTCAGTGGTAGTTTTCATTTATTCTTCTACTCCGCTACATTTCAGATGCAAATATTGTACTTTGTAATCCACATTTATTGATAGCTATAGATCCCCTTTACACCTATAGCATTCAAATTCATCTCGTATCCAGATTATATCTAGATATGATTTAACCTAATTACATTTACACCTAGTATTAATATGTGTCTCTAGTATCCACATTGAGATACGATTGCTCTGTCTGAAACGACTGAGAGGAAGGCTGCATACGCACGGGCTTGCAGCCGAGCACTGCCGGAGAGGCGGTGTGTAATGGGTGGAAACATCAGCCTCAAAACACCACTGTTTCGGGAAAGAGGGCCTGCAAACGTGACTTTGAGGGACGACTACACTCACACACAACTGAGTGCAGACAGACAGCCGATTAGAGTGTTGTCAGGCTATTAAATAGGCGTTATCAGTCCCTAGACGCGCCATAGATGTGGGTAAATACGGGCCTACTACACCCACTAGTAGGTTTTATCATCTATTCACATGGTAGATCACCAAAAAAAAGGTATAAAAGAACACGACTGCAACCTCTGTAGTAATTATGACAGGAGCAGAGGTGGAAGTCAGGTTGGGGACAATAGATGGGACACAAAGCACAGGGTTTAAAACACAATGTTTTCCCCTAAATTTAACCAAACGTTTTTTGCCTAAACCTAAAGAAGTTGTAGTTTTGTTGTTGCTGCATACACATTACATTCTACCCAACCTGAAAAGCTTCGGCACATCTCTCTGTGGTCCGTGTGCAGCTGGGTTATCAAGGCAGCGAGTATTTGAGACACACAGCCGGTGAAGTGATTCCGACTACTGCTGCTGGCCAGAGGGTAACGCGGTCGTGTCTAGAAGGTAACCCTCAAATTGTGAAAATTTGCGTTAGCTTCTATCAGTCACACCGGAGGAGCGGACGGGCCACAGCTCCAATATTTTGAATTTGGACTGCTGTTACCCATTTTAAAAGCTAGCTGTCAGTGCTACACTTTTGCTCCTTTAAGTGAATTTTTTAATGCAAGACTTTTACTTGAGTATTTCTGTATTGTGGTATAACTACTTTTACTTGAGTAAATGTTTTTAACACTTCTTCCACCACTGGAAACAGACACGCAAAGGTCTCCAAACTGCCTCCATGCAGTTGTTTGCATAGTAGCACGGAGAGGCCTTGAAACTTTCCAGAGGTGTTTATCTGCTGTATCCCAGGTGACGGTGCAGCAGAGGGAGGAAGAGATAGATGAAACGCACTTTAACATCCCGTTCTGATCACCTCATCAGAGCAGCAGCAGCAGATACTGTAGCAGAAACACAGGAGCGGATCTGAAGCCTGATTTGATTGCTGCAGTGATTTGTACTCCATCAGACAGGCAGTAATTGTGAGGTAGATGTGAGGAGGCAGACGGAGGCGGGGGGCCGAGCACGAGCAGCTTGACAACAGGCCAGGTTAGAGGGAGGAGGTCCGGGACAGAACATGCTGATCTGCCGCTCATAATTGGTGGTTTGTTTCCCGGCCCATACCTGTGGGTGGTGGTGTTCAAACCGAAGCCACAGTGTCACTGCGTCTCCTGCCGGGAGTCAAGCTATTAATGGTGAACCGTGCAGGAACACTTTTCTGATCTACACAGGGGCTCCGCTCCGGGAAAATCAATTAAATGAGGCTAATGGCAACAGAGATGTTTTTCCTCTGATGGATTTAATCCCTTTACACGTTTTTAGGGACCGTTGTGGGGAGGAGGGAGGGAGGGTGGATGTTTTCACCAGCTCTCCACGGTACTCCACATGTCTGAATGCATCAGTGACTTTATCAGATTATCTTACCTAGTTCTCCCTCTCTGACAAAAATATGTCCTGAGTACTTCTTACTGTAAATGAGCTGCTGAAGATACTGCTGGCTTTGCATGGCAAGAAATACCAACTGGAAGCGCCTGGTCACATCAGAAAGAGGCACGGCAAAAATCATTCGCATGACTTTTGGAAATAGTAGAGATGTTCCCACACCATTTATTCCTTCGCGATACAGATTCCGATACCTGAATTTGCGGTAGACTTATCAGGATCCTCAACTGTCAGACGGTCAGAGAGTCGAACTCTCTGTAAAAGCATTGCTTTCATTTACTTTGCCTTTGTGAACAAATCCACCGATTTCATTGAAATTCATTTATTTTGGTTAGACATTGAGCAAAATGCTGGTTTGAACTGAGCCTTATGACATTTTAAGGAGAGAAGATCATTTTCTCTGTGGTCGGGAGCTAAAATCTAGTTGTGTATCCGCCCACATTTTAACTTAGGAGGTCGTGTTGCTCTGGCTCTATTTGTTTGGCGATGCTGGGAAGCTGCCTGACCTCCTGGATCCACCTTCTCACATATTTTTTCACATTATACGTATTATTTTTTTGTCATTTGTCATCTATTTCCACGTCTGTCCGTCCTGGAAGGGAGATCCCTGCTCTGTTGCTCTTCCTGAGGTTTCTTCCATTTTTTTCCCTGTTAAAGGGGTTTTTTTGGTGAAGTTTTTCCTTATCCGATGTGAGGGTCTTACTGTAAAGGTCAGAGGGTGAATGTACAGTGTCCTGTACAGATTGTAAAGCCCCCCGAGGCAAATTTGTGATTTGGGGTTATACAAATAAAATAAACTTGACTTGACTACCTGAATTTGCGGTATCGGCAAATACCGAGCACAGATCCAATACCAGCGTGATAAAAAAATATATATTAGTTGTTATTATTATTGTTTTAACAGCTGTTTACTACTGACGATGTATGGATGTGTTATGATTATTATCTTTGTTGTATGGCCTGTTTCAGGTGAAACCCTTTCTAAAACATGAACAGGTTTTCTACTATGAAATGTTGCCTGGTCAGATGGCTGACATTTTCCTCGCTCTGACTACACTCTCCTCTAGCACCGCACTGTTGTTGTTTGCTATCGTCACGTGACAAACTACCTGAACTCAGTTCTTTTCGCTGCTCTAAAAAACAGCAGTAGCCATGATACATCCACGGCGACGGCACAGTGAAGGCTGCTGTTTTGGAGCGGCGAAGAAGAAGAATTGATCTCCGGTTAAATACGTTTTTTCCGAGTCCCTTGTAAAATCAAACACCTCTGACTGGCTGCGAACTCGCCCTCCTCCCTCTCTTATCTTCAGTTAGGCCTATTCTTGACTTCTAACTGAAAGGGCAAAAGCAGCGTGAGACCAAGGCCAGGGGAACAGCACGAGACCATGGTAACGTGTTGTCAGGAGCTAACATTTTGTGGCCTTATTGTTATCATGTGATGTTGAGTATTTGACCCCATGCCACTGGCTGGACAGGTTGTATTTCAAACTGCTCTGCAGAAACTCGGGTGGAATTTTCCACCACGGACTAATCAGCTGATAGCAGTCAATCAATGAGACGCTCACGGACGTGGATCTTCTGGCAGGTTTCCACCTCAGCGGGCTCAGTGATTACAGCTCTCATTGAGAAAAGAGGGGCAAGGCTGCAGGGATCTGTCTTTAAGTCCATTATCTGTTGCCCAAATCCAACAGGATCCTTCTGCTAGTGCGACCTGAACTGTATCCCCCTTCTTCAACCAACTCTACTAATGAAATAATTGACTATTTCAGCACTAAAACACAAAAGAGTCCTGCAAATGTTGATGACTTAGAGATGTTTTCCATCTCACAGCAATAAAGTGAGAGTAAGCTGCGTGACCTTTTGTCACACCACATTACAAAAAACAGCGGATCCCGTCAGAAACGAAAGAGTAACAAATGCACATAACACCAGATGTCTGGAGCTGCTATAATTAGCCAGACACACTTGAGTCAGAGCCAAGGAAAGAGCATATCTGCAGGAGGCGAAGTCCAAATCCTCCACGGTGCTGCTGGGAACCACTCGGCTCACTTCTGATGTCTCTGCCGGAAACACTCGTGACATAAAAGGACTCGCTAGGCCCCGAGGGGCCGTCACCCGTTGTTAAAAACACACCCAGGCCCCGAAGTCTCTAAAGACAGCATCGTTTTAAAAGACAACCTAGAGGCTGGCTCTTTTTAGTTCCTGCATTAAGCCGTTCTGTGCTGCAAAGAGCTTAAATTCTGCGTCATGTTCCCTCAGTACATTCAGTACAAATCAGCGTTTTAATCTCTTAAAGTTTGATATGTCTGGGTTTTATTTTCCCCGATTTCAGCTTGTTTGTGTCTCCGCTCCTCCAGCTGTCGTTGAGGTCTGGTGATGGTGCAGAGTTCACTCAGTCGTCCGTAGAGACAAGCTGGTGTCATTAGGCTCGTTGGAGACGAGCCAGGCCGGCACAGAATCAAACGCGGATAATCGCTGCGCGATGCATGCCGGATAGATTTGTTTCCGACTTGATCCCGACGTGGGCAACGATAACCTCATGAGATCGAGGCGGCCGCAGTTTTTAGAGCCAGGCGCCGCAGTTGCTCTCCACCGACTGCAAGACCCAGGGCATTATGGGAAACGCCTGGCTGTCGCCTGATTAAAGAGCTGATTGGCTGTTAGTTTTGACATCAAACACCACGTGTTGTAGAAAGTCCAAACTTTCTGTGATATTTAACGTTAGATTGTAGCTAGAGTATTAGTCTCAAGTTGTACAATGAAGGTTTCATCTGTTAACAAACACATCTTGTGTGGTTGATAATAATATTAATAATAACGAAGGTTATTAATAAACAAATGCTCATTAACAAGGCGGACATAAGAATAATAAAGGATAGAATCCAATGCCAGATACACGCACATTTCCACATATATTTACAAACAAATATAAATAAATCTGAACGTGGTCTGCAAACTACAAGTAGCCTACAGATCGGAGCTAACACGACGTCACTTTTCCTGTGACTTCCTGTAAATTCTTTGAAGGCGGCTGTAAACGGCCGGAAATTGTCTGACTTGACTGCAGCTTTCTGTCTCCGCCCCGCTGCTGCTGCTGCCGCCTGATCTCGTCTACTTTCGTTCATCTGGAACGAGCCTAACGTGTGGGAGTAAGTGTGTCCCTGTTGTCTTTTTAAAGAAGGTGATGCACTGATTTGTGTCGCCTCATAGGGCGTTGCATGTGGGTTCATTTTGATTTGTTTACTATTTGTTTGCTTGTCTTCTTTTTTGTCTTGTTTAGTTCCTAGTATTGTTTGTCTTTGTTGTTACATATCTGAAATGAGGAATGATATTCACTTGGCAGAAGTCTGTACTACTGATATGCACATGCTTCCTAACAAAAGTATTTGAAAAGAAGAAAGTGATGCACAAGTTCTTTGTATTACCACCATGCAGCCACTGCTACCGAGGGAGAAGCTGCAAGCGATGAGAGTAGACGCGTCCACCATCTCCTGGATTACAGACTACCTGACAGTGCTGTCTCCCCGCCTGTTCACCTTGTACACCACACATTTTCAGTACAACTCCGGCAAAAGTATTGCATAAATAAGCCTGGAGGTCATTCTCTGCTGTGAGAGAGAATAATAGTTGTATTTGTATGTATGCCCCTTAGTGTACTGAATAATGGCTCCTGTCATTCAAAGCGTGCGGGAGAAGTTGCTAACCTAATAAACTATTTTCCATTTTCCTGTATCTGCCAGGAACATTGGATATCATTATAATGACACACAGAGAGAATCAACCTGCTGACTCCTCCTGTCCATCCCCCCTTCCTCACCCATTCATCCGCTCATTCATTCACAAAGTCAGATTAAGTTAAATCCCTCCGTGCACTTTTTCTCACCAGTCCCCTTCACGTATTTGCTATCTAAGCCTCGCGGTCGGACGGCGCCGCAGCAGGTTTTTTTTCTTTCTGACTGATGGTTTTGTCTCCAGATTAGTGTGCAGAATTATGCACAGAGGTTCAGCTAATCCCAATTATGCACACAGAAGATGTATAATCCAACCAACACCCACTCCTAGCTGTTGAGAGAGAGGCATGTTGGATTTCCCTCCCGGACTGCAGCGACATAATGTGAAGCAAAATGGATCTGATTTTACCTCTTTAATTATTTTTTGTAATTTTCACAGAGACGAGGACTGATGTTATTTGGAAATACTGAAGATTTGTTATTTTTCAACATGCAAAAGGTAAAAAAAATAAGATAAGACATAATATCAGCTACCAGTGACCTTGGTCTGAAAATATCAGCCTTAAAAAACAGACCTAACATGCCCACCTTCAACCAGTCAAATGCATTTCCTCCCTATATTCTGTAAATGTCCCGTCATCTCTGAATAAAGCCATAACAAACATTTATGTATCAGACACCTTCGTTACTACAGACAGCAATATTACAGATTCCATGTCTGAAAAGGCCTTTACAGATTAACGCCATACAGAGTTTGTTTTCACTCGTTCATCCACCAATTTGTGTTTTGAAATTCATACAAAAAAAGCGGATTGCACTCTAACGTGCCTCCTCTGGTGTCCAAAGGTCAACTACCAAAGCTTGGAATAACATCATGTAAACATAAAGAGATGAATTTTTTTCTTACCCAACATTAATCTAAAGAAAACGGATTCTCCTGTTTGTTACACAGCGTTCATTTCCGTCCTCTTAATGTTCCCACGTGTCTGAATGAGGGTAAATAAATAAAGGTTACAGGCCGGGCGCCTGTAGAATAACGTTATATAACTCTCTCTTGTCGGATATTACCCTCATTCCTCTCATGTGGCTCCATGCAGGAATGCACTCGCTGAACGGTTCTCATGAGCTGAAATCAGTAGAAAATGTGTGTGGATACACATTATATATATATATATGGACTCTATAGTACATATATTGGGATAAAGCAGTCAGGAATGTTGCAGGAGTGTAAACCTCTCGTGTCTCTGCTGCTTCTGTCATATGATTTTGTAACATAAGGAGACGGTTCACGAGTGATCAGCCTCTGGTTCCCATGATTCAGCTCAGCGACCCTCCGCTCTCATGATCAGAGCGTCGACGGGCCTCCTTAAAGGCACGAGGGCCTCTGTGATCGTTCACTCGTGTTTTACTCTGAATGTCTCAGGAAAAACTTTGATCCTAAGACATCACAGGGTTTTAATGTTTATCTAAGAATACACACGTCTCACTAAAACGAATCACAAACTGAGAGTTAATGGATTCAACCTTGTTTTTTTAGCACAGGAAAGACTGGTGTAATGATGCGTTCATGTTACCACTATAAGGACCGTAAATACGAGCAGCTAAGTGGTAAAAAAGTGGGGATAGGGGATATGTCTGACAGGGGGACGCTGTGGCTCAAAGGGTAGCGCAGGTTGTCCACCAATCGGAAGGTCGGCGGTTCGATCCCCGGCTGCTCCAGGTTCCAGGTTCACATGTCATGTGACCCCACTAAACCCCAAATTGCTCCCGAAGGCATAGCCATCGGTGTGTGAATGAGTATTTAGATTAGATCCTAATGGGCACTTAGCAGCCTCTGCCATCAGTGAATGAATACTGACATGTAGTGTAAAGCGCTTTGAGTGGTTGGAAGACTAGAAAAGCGCTATATAAGTCCAAGTCTATTTACCATTTACAGCTACAATGTCTCCTAGAATAGAAATAATTTTGTTTTACTTTTGTTGGCGGACGTTTTACTGGCGTCCGGTAGTCGCTTTCAGTCCAAAATGGCAGAAGCGTAGCTTTGCTGCTGGGCGCTGATGTTGCAATGAAACGAACAACTGACTTTCACTTGGCAATATACCGTACGTTCTTCAGTACATTCTTGAGCTAACAGCTAACGTTAGCGGGATGCGCCATTGATTTATATTGTGATGCGTTCTATTCAGTAAAATGATTGAGTATTGGGTGAAGGGAAATCATAACGTTATCATGATGTGTTCAAATGTAATCCTGGCAAGTAACTTGAATAAATCCAGTTGTTTGAAGGAGATGTTTTCACTGCAAAATAGATAATAGAGAGGGAATTATGACCTGGTTAACTTCCTAATAAATATGCATGTTGAAGCACATGGGATTTATACTGTTACTTTTACTTTTTAATTATAAATTTCTGGTTTTGTGTCATCCCTACTTTAAAATGCATTTGTTAAGCTTGTCTGGAAATAAAAGCTCTACCTCAGACTTAAATATTCATGACTGTGTGATTCACAGCAGACATGAATCTGCTCTAATGAATCCAGCTACTACAGTGTCCCAGTAAATATTTCACACGTACTCAGAGACTCAGTCACTCAATGATGTTTACACTTTGAAGTTAGGTGTGTGGTACAGGCGTGCCGGCAGCGCACTCGGCCCAGACTGTGGTATTTCACGCTGTTCACATCGCTGGATAATTTGTTGCCTGTAGAAGTGGAGCTATGTTTGGAGTCTCCTTGGATATAGGACAGTTACATGAGCCTCTCATCTCCCTCTGCCAGTTGATACCAGGACATGCAGCAGTGATTTTCAAAGTACCTGTAAAAAGATGCAAGATGCTCTTTTTATCCCAAAGCGAGGATGCTGCACACAGCCGACTTCAAAGGGCTGTGGAGCATCAGGCGAATGAAGCAGAGGACCGCGCCGCTTCCTTTGATCTCTGATCTGGTTAAATGAACCAGCTGCTGTCTGCGGAGCTACAAGAAGAAGCCTATCGCGTCTCCACTTCCTTCCCCTGGTTGAACTAGAAAAGCTGCTATTATCAGGGTCAGGGAGGCCGGGAGGGAAGACGCTCACTTTGAAAAGTCTATCAAAGTCACAAAAAGCGGAGCGAGGGCGTTAATCAGTTGAGTTTATTTAGTTTGGAGGTTTTGTCACCGCGCAGTGTGATTTTAATGAGGCATTAGCTTAGAACTTGTTTACACCCCTTTATATACTTTCACTCCTAATTGCAAACTTAAAAGTAGGGCTGTCAGAGTTAACGTGTTAATGCAAATTTGTGTTAATGCCACTAATTTCTTTAAAGCATTAATGCAACTTTTAGGTTGTAGTAGGCGTAATTTTATAGCTAAAGTGAAGATACTGGTATCATATGAAACTAGAAAACCTAAAGAATCCACTGATATCAACCATGTCATACTAGCTTGTCGTCAAGGAGGTTAAATAACGCTACAAACATGCGCTAATTTTTGGCGAGGAAAAACTGGCATGGCCATTTTCAAAGGGGTCCCTTGACCTCTGACCTCAAGATATGTGAATGTAAATGGGTTCTCTGGGTACCCACGAGTCTCCCCTTTACAGACATGCCCACTTTATGATCATCACATGCAGTTTGGGGCAAGTCATAGTCAAGTCAGCACACTGACACACTGACAGCTGTTGTTGCCTGTTGGGCTGCAGTTTGCCATGTTATGATTGGAGCATATTGTTTTATACTAAATGCAGTACCTGTGAGGGTTTCTGGACAATATCTGTCATTGTTTTGTGTTGTTAATTGATTTCCAATAATAAATATATACATACATTTGCATAAAGCAGCATATTTGCCCACTACCATGTTGATAAGAGTATTAAATACTTGACAAATCTCCCTTTAAGGTACATTTTGAACAGATGCAATCATGCGATTCATCGTGATTAAATATTTTAATCGATTGACAGCCCTAGATTAAAGAGTAATTCTTAGACAGAGATGCGAACAGGCCTGTTGAGGTGTCATGTTCAGAGCAACATGTTCTGCTTGTGTACGTACACTTTGTTCTAAACGTCTACAAACACGACATTCGATATTACCACTATGGTCTTTGTCTGTGTGCACGGAGTGCCAACATGGGCCGAGTTCCAACTGGAGAAAGATTATTGTTGGTTCATACAGCTCAGGTCAGGCCTCCGGATGAACTTAGATTGTCCGAGCGTATGAAGGCCCGTGCTGTGATTCTGGGGTGATTTGGTTTCACTTAAAAACAGTGCAGCACGTGATCAGTTTATTTTTAATTGATGCATAAAGAGTGGAGTTTTACAGCTGTGACAACATGCTCACCACTTTGTCGCACAGCTCAGCTGATGATCGACTTGTGGTTGTCCCCTCCTGCGTCAAACTGATGACACAGTGCTATATTTAAATGGCATTGACAGGCCATGATCACCGTGAACGAGAGGGTGGAGGAGGAATGCACAGTTAAATTAAGCGCGACTTTTGTCAAGCCCAGCATGGCATCAGCATACAATGTTTTGACGTCGAAGAAAAAAGAAAAGTTTACTTTGGGAGTCCTGACAGCAGCATTGTCTCTGTGTTTATGCAAAACTCTGCTTTCATGTCAGAACCGGGAGGCAGTGACACAAATTAGATGCACGCAGCTAAATCAGAGCGCCGTGTTGACCTAAATAAAACCACTCGCACTTCTACTGCAATAATTCTGCAGTCAACGAGAAAACAAACCCACCGAGGGCAGATTAACATCCTCCCGCAGATGCATCAATATTTTCGCGACAAAAACACTGTCACACACACTGCAGCGACCCACTTCCACCTGTGTCTATAAAACAAGACGAGAGGAAAGCTGCTCTCTCCAGGGAAGGCACGGAGTGGAAAATTCCTCCTTCGGTGGCCAAGGGAACAACGTGAGGCCCAGAAGACGCCCGGACAAACTTGGCATTGTTCAGGAAGAATAACGGTCTTATCTGAGGAATCCCTGGGCTTTGGGGAAGCAGAGGGAGTTGCAAAAGCACTTGTCGGCCATAAAAACAAGGGCATTCCTCTGAGAGGAAGAATGAGAAGAGAGAAGATTAGTTGGGTCATGCAGAAAGGTGTCTGAATAATCGATAAAAGGACGTCTTTAAACTTTCCCCCACTTGTCTTTCCTGCCGGCTCATAAGACCCAGTGCCCTCTGTAAATGTTTAATTTAATAAAGGAAGGACAGTACTGTTTGCTCTGATTAACCTCTTGTCTTCTCACAAAGCCGCTTTTTATTCCCCTTCATCCTTGACCTTGTGAGTGAATCTCCAAATGATCCACTGGAAATATTTCATGCTATTTTGTAAACAATCTGAAGGTCGATCCCGAAGCTTGTAACCTGCGTATGTCAGGCCTCCTCAGTGTGCTGTGTTTATGGCGGCTATAACTGCTTCGCAAACATTATAAACCACAAGCCTAAACATTCCCGTCAGTGTTTGATGTACGAGAAGAAGCACCGGCTTGTTTTGTTCACTGCAAAAATATATCCAGCGTATCATTTATATATTAATATAAAACAATAATCTCCAAATAAATGTTGAAGGAGGACAGAAGGAGGCACGGAGCTGCACTACAAACATTACACTTTAATCTTGAAAATTCTTGAAACAAGCTAATTTGTATTGAAAACAGGTTAAGAGACCCAGAATAGACCACATTTGTTGTCTTTTTTAGGGGGTACAGGGGATCATTTAGGGGGAGATAGCAGGTCAACAGTAGATGTCAAATAGAAGTGGTGTACATCATCTGAAAGCTGGGAACCTGGAGATTAATTTGAGATGCAGCTCAGCACTGTGTGTTAAGTTGTTCTAGTCATAAATCACAAATAAACATGAATGAATGAATGATTTAAAATGAATTGTGAAAGTGTATAAGGGCTTAGAACATTATGATAGAAGTATGTGATGGTCATCCTCATGCTCTATTATGTCTCATAAGTTGTTGCAGCAATTTTTTAGGTTGATACCATTTGTTACACAGATTTGGTGCTAAATGTAACCATTTTTCCCACACAAGAATTGATCAAAATGATCAATAATCCCTCCAAAATACCACATTAAGACACCAAGACTTTGAGGAACACCATAGAAAAAAGTCATGCTGTGATTTGGTATCAAAAACATTTGACATTTGGAGATTTCGGCAAGAACTGCATTTTTCGGCGATTAGATGGCGAGCACTTCTGTTGTGTAAACTGCTCAGAAACCCCCTTATATTCAATCTACCTAGGAAAGCCATCCATCCTCTGAATGCTCTAGGTCTCTAGTTTGTGGCTGTAAAGTTTCATGAGGCTGTGATTATCCTAGAGGTCACCACAGGTCATTTTATACAGTGAGGTCAAGTTTCAAAAAATGGTCTCACTACAAAGAAATGGCTCCTTTGGGGACTAACATCATCACACATGAATACAGTTGGACTCATTGGATCCACAAGAGTCTCAGCTTTATAGTGAGACCCAATTTATGTAATTCCAAGACTGTTTATGGACCCCAGGATGCAGAAATATTCAAATACACTATTTTAGAATAGGCGACTTATGACAGATGGAGTTTTTGGACTCCAGCTTCTTCTTCTGGCTTTAACCAATCACAGTCTTTGAACCCACTGTCCACTGTGACCTTGTAAGGGAATATCCATGACTCACTCATCCACGATTCACCACATATTGTAAACTGATTGTGCCGTTTGTTCAAGCACCAACACATAGAATAATCAGTCGTACGTCAACGAGTGACAGTGGTTTACGGAAAGACGACCCGACACTTAGCGGGCCACTTAGCACTGGAAGTCATGTCAGAGCTTTTTGGCCCGTGATATCGTACAGCAGCACACGGATGATTCAATTACTCCGTTGGGACGGTTACATAAGAAGGTACATGAGTAGCTGAGAGGAGTCGGGGGTTGAGATGCACAGCGGTCCCTCTCCCTCCAGAGTGTGTCTCTCTCTCTCTCTCTCTCTCTCTCTCTCTCTCTCTCTCTCTCTCTCTCTCTCTCTCTCTCTCTGCAGCGTTCACTCTGGATGAATTAAACCTAAATTGGGCAGAAGATTTAATCAAGTGATTCTGCAACACGTGCGATCTCTGGAGTCTCTGCATCTGGAGTGTGTCAAAGTGGTACCAGCTGGGCCCCGGACAGCAGAGACCGGAGAGGAAGCGTGGCATCGATGTATAAATATATTAAGCTTGTGCTGTTTTTAGACAATCTACATGAATAATGAAAACGGTATCTTGAAATTTCTGCAACTGAGCGCCCAACAGAAGATTCTTTTATCTGGCTTCATTTCTCTTCAACATAAGTCGTGCATTATACGCATCATACTTTATGTTCTGCAGTGGTGGAAAGTAACTAAGTAGATTTACACGAGTAAAACTTTGAGGTCCTTGTACTTTACCAGCTGCAACATTAAAGTGATGAACACATAAATGCATCAATAATCCAGGGATCCAGCTCCGCGACGATCGATCTGCGGCTAGCCTCCTCCACCCCGGCGGTCATGGCTCAGGCAACCGGAGCTGTCAGGGTCCTGAGGCGTCCCTCTCACCTTAATAACATATTAAGGGTGGGAAAACGATTAAAATAGATATTTTTAATGCCAGAATCGATATATTTGCTTCATTTGAGTCTATTCAGAGGTAAAAGGAAGTTACCGCTTTTATTGTGATGATGAAAGTGATCTATTGACAGTATATTGACATCATATCAGCAACATTACTAGTTTCAATGTCTATATGTGTAAAAAAAATGTTACGGAGATGAAAAAAAGTAAGAACTTATTTTTAAATCAACACTTCCTGCTTTCATTTCAAAATAAAAGCCCTCAAGCATTTTTTTTCTGTGGACAGAATTCATTAATTTGTTAACATGAGGCTTGTATTCTGAAATACGTGCCGGACAGTGTTGTAGAACATGCAGTGACTTGTAGAGCTCCATGAATGAATATAGTACCGTGTTTTTAATTGTGGATTATTACTATTATTTATAAATTACTACACGTTTCTTAGCCTTTTTCTGTCTAAAATAAATATAAATGATATTCATAATGAAATGAAATGGCGTCGCTACTTAGAGCATTGTAGTTTGTAGGGCCACTGACCAAACATTGGTATTTGACGAGTTGGCAGTGAGAATGTCAAATATCAGAAAACTTCTGTTTAAGGGTGAAAAAGTTAGGCCTCGTAATTTCATCAGTAATCTAACACCTGCCTCATGGTTTTGTTTTCAGCTCACCGACACTGAACCTGTCAGCTGACCTGAGCACTCACATATCAATACGATCATATCCTAATTCATAATGAATAATAATCTACAATAAACGTCAGTCATAAATATCTATAATACAAACAAATGGTTGGTGTACAGCAGAACGTTCTGCTTTCATTCCTGATTAAGATTTTATAGATTTCATAGTTTGGTTTGTTACCATAACAACTGCTACAGATTTGGTTCAGTGTTTTGATGATAAGATATCTAAATAGTTATATATAACCCGTCATCAATGAGAGACAGCAGGGAAAGGATTTTAGAGATACTGAGGTCATGAAACAATAACAGACCGAGTACTCTGAACACAGCTCTTATGTTTGACGGATGTTTTGGATAACCTTCAATAAACTATAAATCTAAACCACAACATGCCACAAATTAGAGTCAGAGTTTTATGATGGGTTCAAAAGCTGAATATAAATGATTTTAGGCGAGTTTATCTTCCACTTCATGCTTAAACTGGGCCATCACCCCACACTCACTGGTCACGTCTGTCTTGGTGCATCACCGTCACGCCTCGCCAACAGAGAATATTTGAAAATGTTAAGCTCTTAGCTGTCCGGAGGAAGTGAATCACATCTCTCAGATCTCACAGCGTTCAGTCAGACCGACGCTGACGGGCGCCTCTGACACCTCCTACAAGTGACCGACTGTGGCCGGATCAAACGGCTCGTCATCACAAACACTTTGCTGCTCATTTCTGTGGCTGATGCAGCCTGGCTGGAAAAGATCAACGCGGGAGTCCGTCTGACTGGAGTTTTGTTTCAGCACAGACATTAAAGTTTGTGATTTATATTCACTTACAATAAATACACAATGCTGTGAAAGGTTACCGCCCTAAAATCCGCCACTACGCACGAGTCACAGGTTGATTTTGTTCCATTTGGCCTTTGCCTGCCACGCTGCACACCTGTCCCATTGGGGAAATGCTTCTTGGGCTCAGCATCACAGAGCATTCACCTCCAGACGCACCATTACAAGACCAATAAAAGTGAAACGACAGACACAACCACCTGAATATTGCACATGGCTTATACAACTATGACATCTCTTGAATAACTGAAAGACATCACTCACAGTCAGGAATTATAAGATAAACTTGCACAGTTTGGGACACCAGCCAGATCACGGATTACGCAATCTAAATAATAACAATGCCATCTTCACTTCCTGCAGCTGATCCGCGGCAGATCGTTCAATCAGAGCAGCACAGCTGATACTCAGATACTTTGTGACGCATGCTTTAGTAAAATCAGCGTGAAGATTCTTTTATCTGGTCTAATCTTTACCTGCATGAGATGAAGTCTGCAGGTGGAGAGTCTGAGAGAAACATAATCTGTACCTGACCTTGTTGGCTTTGGGATTCTTTCAGTTTTCCATCTGGCGTTTCGTAACGTCTGTGGGGAAAAAAGAAAAATGAAATAAATCAACTCAAAATCCAGCATCATGCAGCGGAGAGTCTGTAATCTGCTGTTAGAAACCTCCATTAGAAGTCCCCTTGTGGGATTAAGGATATTATATATAACAAGCAAAGCACAGTATTTAAGATGTCATCCACATTATGACATTATCACACTTTAAACAGATCATTCTGTGTGTTCTCTGTATGCTGTTTTCACTTGAGCTTATTTCTCTTTTGTTTTCCATTCTCTGACTGAACTTCGTATCACACTGAGAAAGAACCCCACATGCTCCAGCCTCGCAGCGGGCCGAATGATACGCTGCCATTATGTGCATCAGCCCACATCGGTGCTTTGAGCTAACGTCCAATTAGAGCGGCAGCAGGAACTCAGGCCTTCCTGAGGACCGTGAGCGTTATCAAATTATTAGTGCATGATTAAAGATAATAGTTTGGAATTAATAATTAAATTGTTTAGGGGCTGAAAATAACTCTTATTTTCTTTATTGATTTATCTGCCGTTTATTTTATTATCAATACATTTTTTGTTATGAGTAAATCTTTCTATAAAATGTTGGAAAACAGTGAAAAATGGCCACGACAGATGCAACACAAAGATATTCAATTATATAAAACGAGGCCGAGGGCTGTGAGAGTCAACGTGATAACGCATTAACGCAAATTTGTTTTAACACTGCTAATTTCTTTAACGCATTAACGCAACTTGAGATTTTTAGTTGTAGCAGACTCAGTTTTAAAGCTAGAGAGGAGATACTGGCATCATATGAAACTAGAAAACCTAAAGAATTCATTGGTACCAATCATGTCATACTAGCTAGTCAAGAAGGAGGCTAAATAACGCTACAAACACTACATTTTGGCGAGGAAAAACTGGCATGGTCATTTTCAAAGGGGTCCCTTGACCTCTGACCTCAAGATGTGAATGTAAATGGGTTCTATGGGTACCCACGAGTCTCCCCTTTACAGACATGCCCACTTTATGATAATCACATGCAGTTTGGGGCAAGTCATAGTCAAGTCAGCACACTGACACACTGACAGCTGTTATTGCCTGTTGGGCTGCAGTTTGCCATGTTATGATTTGAGCATATTATTTATGCTAAATGCAGTACCTGTGAGGGTTTCTGGTTAATATTGTCATTGTTTTGTGTTGTTAATTAATGTCCAATAATAAATATATACATACATTTGCATAAAGCAGCATATTTGCCCACTCCTATGATGATAAGAGTATTAAATACTTGACTAATCTCCCTTTAAGGTACATTTTGAACAGATAAAAAATGTGTGATTAATTGCTATTAAATATTTTAATCGATTGACAGCTCTGCTTTGCACACAACAAAGCATTAAGTGGTTGTTGCATTATCATTAGGTTAGCAGCATTTTAGAGTCGCCAAACAGCTGGTATGAGAAAGTAAAGCGTTTTTTTGAACATTAAAGCATGTTTCTCTAGTAGAAACCCAAAATACTAGCATGCACCTGAAAATGAGGTTAAAAAATGTCAATTTGAGAAGCTGGAATTGGAAAATGAAAATTTGATAAATATATTAAAGAAATAATAAACGATTAATTATCAACGTTGTCGTCTGTTAATTGTCGTTCAACTAATCGATTCATCGACTGCTCTCAGACAATCTGTGCGTTTCAAGGTCACGTCAAAGCTGTTGAGGGAAACCTGCTGCTCTGAGATCAGATCTTATCCGCTGCATGACTTTGTACTGTTCCTTCAGTCACGCTGCAGCAGCATTAACCCAGTTAAAGACCGGCGGAGTTTGGTTTAGAGGAAAAAAAACTTGCTTCTTATGCAACCCCATCATCTGAGCGGGGCATTATGATCCTTCCTCTGCATGCATAGTCAGAAAGGAATGAAGGGAATGAAGAGACACAGAGAAGTAAAGAAAACACTGGAGGTGATGAGATGTTAGGTAAAAGCCATCGCACTCATTGTCTGCGACTGCTCGGGGCCAACTGACGGCAGCGACCGAGGTCGAGTGCTCAGGCAGCCATGCATCAACCGAAGTGAAAGGAGCTAAAGAGCTTTCGTCTTTCACGAGGATTTGTGTTTCTCTGCTGCTGCTGGCCTTGTGGTTTATGTAAGAGAAAGACTGGCAATCAAGCCGAGTGACGTCAGTGATCTTTTGCAGATCAAGAGTGACTTAAACAGAAGACAGAGGAGCAAATTAAATTAAAGAACAAAAAGTGATCAGGAGACTCAGACAAAGTCCGGATTAATGGGTTAAGATGACTGAGCTGCATCATCAACCTGTTTCATCATATAACTACTTACATTTTGAGTACTTTTTTAGCATTTCCAACTTGGATTGTTGCATTATTTTTAGGGCTGTCAATCGAATAATATATGTTAATAAATATATAAATGCATGATTGTCTATAGCTAATTGGGATTAATCACAAATTAATCACACAATTTATTTTTTTGTCAAGTATTTAATGACTCTTATCAATCATGACAGTTTTTCCTCACCAAAATTTAGCGCAAGTTTAGAGCATTATTTAACCTCCTTCATGACAAGCTAGTATGACATGTTGGTACCGATGGATTCCTTAGGTCTTCACTCTAGCTTTAAAACTGAGCCCACTACAACCTAAAAATCACAAATTGCGTTAAAATGAATTTGTGTTAACATGTTATTATCGCATTAACTTTGATAGCCCTAACTATATCATGAGTAATTAGTTATCCTTTATTTTAGTGTTAAGGCAAATTAATGGTTAAAGCTGCAGTAGGCAGAATGTTTTTGGCATCATTGGGCAACAATTCCATAATAACCTTTCAGCATATTGTAATTCAAGTGTTCTGAGAGAAAACTAGACTTCTGCTCCTCCTCATGAAAAAATCTAGCCCGTGACGAGGTTTGACCAATCACAGGTCATTTCAGAGAGAGAGAGCGTTCCTATTGGCTGTGCTCCGGCTGGTGGGCGGTGCTTGGTATTTCCTCAACAGATCTCAACATGGCTGCCAGGTCACAAACTTTCTCATTTTACAGCTAAACAGTACACTACAAGATGATTCTGAAAATATTTTAATGCAAGAAATAGGCATTAACGTAACAGAATATTGATTCATATTTGATCAGCGCTGCCTAGTTTGACCGTTTGATCGGAGTTTGCGAGTTGATTGACAGCTGCTCAGAGACGGCAAGGCTCCAGCTCGGCTCTGATTGGTTGTTTTCCTCCGGTCTGTGAAATCTTGCAGATGCCATTGGGAGCACCGGAGGACACAGAGGAACATGATTTTTTTTCAGATTTCCTGTCTCATGCACTACTGTCAGGATATAGAGACCGTTTTATAAAAATAACTTTTTTAAATCATATTTGCTCCACTCTGCCTACTGCAGCTTTAAGTTCCACTTTAACAGAATTCAATGAGTTAAATCTCCTTTTTCACAACAACCAGCTGTTCATAGCATCAGCAAATTAAAAAGCCTGTTTTTAGTTTTGTGTTTTTTTGCACATATAGTAAATTCTTGAACAAATCAGTTTCTCCGGGTTACGTAAGTTCCTCCATGACTGTAGCTGGAACTTTACTGAGCTCAGCAGCAGCACCATTACTTCCACTGAGACAGCGGGTTCTCGTTTCCGACTCCGATCAGCAGAGTTAATCGTAAACGCGGAGCGTGAGTGTGCAGGAGGCATTAAAGTAAACTGTTATTTATTAATATGTGAACCGGAAACATAACTCAAAGGATGTTGTCTTGGTACATGCAGAGAGGAAATAGTGCTAATGCAGATTTTCCAGCTAAATCACATGACCTCACAGCCCCTCATGACCGGCCCATGAACTTAAAAAAGTAGTGCTCCTTTTACCCGCCACAGCTGTTTCTTTAATAGATGCTCCACATTATTAATCTCTGGTTTACATATCTGTGGGTTATATATCCTCCACAGCTGGCTGCGGGTTGCACAACTTGTGTATTTCCATTTTATGTTACTACTGCAATTTCTGTATAGCAGACCGTTGCTATGTATAACAGACCGTTGCTATGTATAACAGACCGTTGCTATGGGCGCAGCTCTGATGTCGGACTCTGAAAGACCGTTTTTGTGTCAAAATATTGATTTCTTCAGTAAGTAGCCGTGTAATAAGCGGGATAATGTAAATCTAGCGGGTCATTGTTGTCAAAGAATCCCCTTGAGGGCGATAGGAGACCCTTCCGCTCATCGCCCTGTCGGGGATTCCTTTACAACAATGACCAGCTCGCTGTACATTATCCCTACTTATACTTCTGCTCCACCACATTTCTGAGGGAGACATCGTACTTGTACTACTCCACTACATTCATTTGGCAGCTATAGGTACTTTTCAGATTAAGATTTTACAAAAAAACGAGGGCTATCAATCTATTAAAATGTTTAATCGTGATTAATCGCATGTCTGTAAATGTCCAAAATGTTGCGTACGTTTGGAGGATTTAGCCTCCTTCTCGACAAGCTAGTGTGACATGGTTGGTACCGATGGATTCATTAGGTTTTCTAGTTTCACATGATGCCAGTATCTTCACTCTAGCTTTAAAACTAAGTCCACTACAACCTAACAATCACAAGTAGCGTTAATGCGTTAAAGAAATTTGTAGCATTGCGTTAACGCCTTATTATCACATTAACTTTGACAGCCCTAATAATTATATGACTAAAAATGAATAAATAAGATGACAGAAAAGTCCAAAACATAAAAACAAACTTGCGTAACAGAACATTTTCCTCTCCCATTAATACTCTCACGACCCTTCAGATTTATCTGGTGACCCTTTTGAGGGGCCCGACCCCTAGGTTGGGAACCACTGAACTAAAACACCCATTAAAGTAGTTGAAACACTCCTCGACCTTCAGCGCTCCTTACACATTCATACATCAGCATTAACAATCTAATGATGTCATAATAACATACTATCAGTCACAAGTACTTTTCATTTTGAATGCAGTACTTTTAGTTGTATTAAAGTATTTGTACGTTGTTGCAGTGGTGCTTTTACTTAAGTAAAGGATCTGAATACTTCTCTTCCACCGCTGGTTAGATTCTTGTAGTGATTCTGATCCCATGTCTGTCCTCATTTCCTCACAAAGCTTCTTTGTTCTGGCTTAACAATCAGTTTTGTTCACATACACTGAACGTCAGATTAACTCCTAAATATTTATATAAAAGGTAAAACAGTAGAGCTACACGATGTGATGTGAATACACGGTGTAAAAGGATTTAAAACCTCTGGTACACATGTGGGTCACACCAGGTTTAATGCTGATCAGACGGCCTTTGTCAGCTATAAAAGAGGTCGGGCAGTCAGGACTTTGATATTCAGGTTTTCAAAGGAACAAGAGACAACTAACAGCACAACAAAGAGCTCAAACCACCTGCGATCAACATTTCAGGTACACGGGGTGAAAAGAAAAAGCACAATGATTAACTGAATTTGATCCGTCTTTGTAGCAGATAAAGCCTCCTTTCATCACGTGTTCACAGCGTCCCGTACTAATCACCAACAAACACCGGATTATCCCTCCTGGTTTCATCAAACGACCCAAACGTTATGTCAGAACTGTGACCGGTTATTAAAGCTAGGGTTGGTAATCCTGAGAAGCTAGCAAGAGAACGCTTAGATTTAACAAGACTCGGTCAAAACGGAGTAAATGTCTGGACCATGTCTGGTCAGTCTGTGAATTTGTGGTTAAATTGTTACACAGATAGTCAGTGGTCATGTCTATAATGTTAAATCCAGCGGTACATGTCCACCAGGTCCGACGAGGACACTAAGGGACTCTCAACTGGCCGTTCAGGAATTAACCCGATTGGTCCCTAGTTGTCTGCTCGCCAGTTTCAAACAGGAAACAACACGCCGGCCTGCTGATAACCTTTCTGTTATTACGTCTAAACAATCCACCAAAATCTACTTCTGAAAACATTTGAAGCAAGAAACAGGCGATGATGCCACCACTGAATCTGGTTTCATTTTAGGTTTCATTTTGGTTTCCGTTCAGCTTGCGCCATCATCCACGTGTATTTTTGTTGATGTTGAGGTCAGCTGTACGTAGCGGAGCGTCGTAAAACACTTCATTCAAACTGGACAGAAACAAAATAAAACTCACCTAAACCATTGTTGTTACTCTTTCCAACAATCACCAAGTGTGCTTTGGTCGAACTCAACTGTAATTTGACCAAGTTTAATGTGAAAAAAAAGGCAGATTCTACAGGTGTCACCCCGAGCCCCCACCTCCCGCTCTCTCTCTGAAGGAAGAAGGCGGGGTTATGCGTCATCAACGCGTCATCAGTTACACTGTGCATGTGTTATAAACACAGGTCTTAATGTTCTGGCTGATCATAATGCTTAAAAAAATTCCTTAATCCGGATCATGATCCGGATCGCCACACCCCACCCCTCCAAAATATTTCATTCAAATCCATTGTGGACTTTTGGAGTAATCCTCCAAACGGACAAACCAACAAACCAACGCCAGTGAAAACATAACCTCCTAACTAGTAACTGGATCGCCTAGTTTGACAGCTTGGTCCAAGTTTCATGAGCCGGACGCGTCGAACTGGACGGGCTCATTTGCATAAAGGGCTGTTCCTGTTCCTTTTCATTTTTGAAAGAGCAACGGCCGACGAGGAAACTCCGACCCTCGTCTGACCGATCGTATAACTTCACCACTCAGTCAGTGACAGACTTTTGCATTTGTAGAGCCGGTCCTCTGCGTTCCAGCCAAAAAGATTACCAACAATGAACGTTTATTTGAGTCATCAACTTAAATAAAGGTGCCTTCAATCGCATTTGATATTGTTTATTATTGTTATATTTTAGCATTTTGATAATGATATTTATTATTGGGTTAGTTGGTAGTGGTCTTTGGTGTTAGTTTGGTTGTCCCTTCAACATGTTATCTCTTGAATTCAAAGCATTTTGTACATCCATCACTAAATAAATATAAAGAAATAATAAAGAAAAGCAGAAAGTCGTAAATTTTGACCTTTACTTATGATAACACTAGCATGCTGGATTGGTGTCGCACAATTTGTGTCAGTCAAACTTATTTATAAAAGTTATATAAGAGTTATATATATAGAAAGTTATATAAGAGTTATGGCCTTCAAAAGACATTTTCCTATTTAAATAAAGCACCACAGTTATGCAAATAAGCCATTAGTTTACTTTTACGCACAGCGTTTTGTGCATGAACTTCCGAATACGGTTTAGCAGAAGGTTTATTATATATATATATTTATATGTTTTATGTATTTTATTATGATTAATGTTTCTTATGTTTAAGTTGGTGTATTTTCTTGTTGTTCCCTGGCTGTGAGACACGTTTCTCTTCAGGGACAAGAAAGTTAAAGGTGTAAGTTTTGAGCATTTGTCAGACAAAAATGTGAAGTACGTCGAGTCTCAGGCAGCCTTTCCTGTTCTGCTGGTATACCTGAACGAGACCTCGCTGTAGGCTTTCAACATATATTCAAATTCCTCCTGTCAGTCAGCTCTGTTTACGTTCCCGCTGCAGAGAATCCAGAGTGAGTCACGCTCTATTTGTTCCTGTCGCTCTTTTGCATATCGCGGCTGGTTCACCTGGTTCTGTTTGTTGAGACTACATCAGCCGCGGGTTATATCACTAACACCACTGACTGACTTTTTCCGACCTCATTTGCCTGACAACTGCTTGGAACTCCCTGAATATTTCCTAAAAAGTATTTTTCCCTTAGGGTGTTTTCTGAACCTGTGATGGGTTCAGATAGTAAAAACCAGCAGTGTATCTTTCGTGACGTATCCAAGACGACGTACACCCCATCACGGGTCTTAAATGATGATGGCAAACAAAAGGTCCATTCTGCAGCGAGAATGTGCAACTTCTCTCCGTCATCTCGACTGAGGATCAGTAATATGACTGCACATGCTCTCTCTGTGGCACCGCATGAGACGAGCCATGCGGTTTCACGTGCGCTCAGAAGACTTTTATTTGTGTTTACGATAGAAGGAGAAGCAGGAGGTCACTGAGCCGGTCGGTGTCAGATCCAGGGCCGAGGCCACTGAGCTGTTTTCCCCTCGTGAATAATGAAGGAGACGCTTCATCGGGTTCATCTGAGGAGATTGTTGTCACACTATGTCGCTCTTTATTTACACACACACACACTCTGTAGCCAAGACTTATTGATTAGATGATGCTATGACAATAGACACTTGCTTTAGCTACTATTACAAGCGTTTATACAGCAGAATGTAGTACAGTATGTGGATCATTGCTGTTTTGACATCATGTGGCCTGCTCAGTTTTTCGCTTCTTCCATCTCCGGTTTCGTCTTTTAACTTCTGGTCACTATTACCGGCTGTAGTAAGTCAAAAGTCTCGGTCATGATCGGGTCACACAGCCGACTATAAACATCTCAAAACTGGAACACATATCCACTTTTATGAGACGCTCATGTGACCTGAAAACACCCCAAAGAGCAGATAACGGATTTAAAAAAACACGATATTTGGCGCAAAGTTACCTCTAGCGTTAACTAGCTTTAAACTTTCTTACTGTATATTGAAGCTGAATATTTCTCTGAAACGTAATGTTGTATTTTTATATATTGTTTTCCATCGCGGACGCGTAGCACCCACCCTCCGCTTCGCCCTCGGTTAAACACTGTTAGCTCTGTCAGCACCTTTGCTGCGAGCCGCCGGCTCAGTCCTCGCCGTGTTGAGAGCTGCACGGAGGCAATAATAATAATGCTTCAACCTTTAAAAAGGTCCAGTGTGTAGGATCTGGCGGTAAGTAGCGGTGAGGTGAGGAGTTTACAACCAAACTGAAGCCTCTCCCGTGTGCCAAGCGCGTTGGAGAGCTACGGCGGCTGATACGAAAACGCGAATGGCCCTCTCTAGAGAGCCAGTGGTGGCTTTGAAGAGACCATCGATAACGGCTTCGGTTCCCTGTCGTAAAGGGCCGTCTGACGGCGAGGTAAAGCGGTGAAAGTATTCTAATGATAGCGTACACTTAAACTGATATTGATGTTTTTTAGGTGGATAAATTATGTTGCTCTGCGGCCCTCGTCGACAGACGCTTTACCTCGCCGTCAGACGGCCCTTTCCGACGGGGAACTGAAGCCGTTATATTGCTCTCTTCAAATCCACCAGACTCCATTCACAAAACCAGTCATTTTACCTCGCAGAACACAGGAGTACAGACTGTCCCTTTCAGTTATTTCCAAACTTCACACAGCTAACGTTGACTCAACTAGCGTTCACATCAATTATCACCTTATTGATCAGCTTCATGATTAGTTTACTTTAGTAACCTTCGTCACTGCTTTCTGCTCACGGCTGAGCGGGGGTTTCCATTTGGAAAAAAAGGGAAAAGAACGCAGATAGACCTTTAAACATCACTTCTCTAACTGGCAGGTGTTTGTTTGAACTGTGTCTGTATGTATGATGACATCAGCGCCGACTGGCTCCTCTCTAAACAATGAAAGTGAGAACATCTGTAGTCACAACAAACTACTTCCATCACTCAGTTACTGCTCCCGTTACACAACTTCAAGCTGTTACTCCATGATCCATCTGCAGCATCATGAATTTACATGTTTTGTTTGAAATTGTTGCTTTTAAAAGGAACGAAGAAATATTTCAGATGGTAAGGCAAGGCAGCTTTATCTGCAGAGCACATTTCAGCAACAGGGCAGTTCAAAGTGCTTTACGTAAACACTCAAGAACATTGCGACAAAGTGCAGAAGAACATTAAGACGTAATTAAAACAGTTATAAAAACATTAAAGATTAGATTAGGTTGGATCCTCTTTTTGGCCTCGATGGTAATTTGAAAGTAAAAGTTATCATTTTAGAATAAATATAGTGAAACTGTGACACAGATATTTAAGTCCTAAAGACTAAATCTGATATAATAAAGAAATAGAGATGTTTTTCTCTAGTTTTTGCATTTCTTGTAAAATACTGGATGCTTTTACTTCTTCAAGCCTCTAAAAGTCTTTCAAATGAAAAAATACAAGCAGGAAAAAATCTCTCTTTGGTTAAACTGGAAACACAAATTCGAGTTGAACTAATCTTTATTTCTTTACAGCACTACATGGACAGAAATAGCGGCTCCGCCCACGAGGATTTAGCTGGTGGTGCTGTTCCTCCATGTGTCTCTGCATGAAATGTATGGATTTAAAGTGTGTTTGGGTTTAGTGCTAAACTCCGGCAGCCGAGAGACAGGCGGTCCTCCCACAGCGGCTGCACCTGCAGGTCAGAGCCCGTCTCCCCCGCGGCCTTCTTTCTCTGGAGCCTCTCCTCTCTGGATGTTACATAACTAACTCCCCCACCGGACAAGAGGGAGGAGAGCAGTCAAAATACATGAGCTTCAATACATAAAGGCGTTAAACGTAAAGCTTTACTTGTATCTTCTAACAGGAAAAGCTGTTAATGAATTATTAGAAGGATAATTGATAAACAGTAACTTTTCATTGCTGGAAAGGCAAAGTGTTCTGTGATTTCAAAGTGACGTTTTATGTATATCTAGAAGAATGGTGACTATAAATGATGATTTTTTAGCCTCTGCTGCTAAAATCAGCCAATGATGGACTGTGCAAACATATTAGTTTCAAGTAACTGCTAAGTCAATTGACAGAATAAACACCTGCAGCAGTTACTCATTTACGTTTTTGAGTAAAATGCAAAACAAAGTGGTCTGACGAAACATGACGTTTGTACATGACGCCTTGGGCTGCAGGTAACTTTTCTGACATTTTGACAGAAATGACAGAAAAAATGTTGGCATTATACGTTTCTGCAAACCACGGATACGCTGAATGTCGCCGTTTCTGAACAAAAGATTCATAAATACGTTTCATATCAGTTTCGTATCACGCTTGCAGAAACGCACAATGTCACGTGGTTAATGTTGTGAAACGATCGGTTAGGTTTAGACAACAAAACTACTTGGTTAAGGTAAGAAAAAACATCATGGCTGGTGTTAAAATGATAACGTGACAATGTAGCGTGACAACGTAATGATGTAGCTATTAATGTAGTAACCCTATAACTAAACAACAACTGCCCGACTTTTCACCTAACATTATGTAACCAGTGTAACAACTTAACATTCAACACTGTTACATTAAAGGTTTATATCTGATACCCAGAGCATTAATATAGTAATTAATATAGTAATGTCTACCTGCGCAGAGAACGAAGTCTCTCTCCCTCTGTATGTGCTGTAATCCGAGCTTCTCCTCGCTTATCATACATGTTTGTATTTGGCTGCTGTGTTGAAACTGGGGCTGCAACGAACGATTGTTCTTATTATTGATCTGCCGTCTATAAAATGTCTGAAAAATGCCCATCACAGTTTACCTGAAGCCAAAGTTGCGTCTTTAAATGTCTTGTTTTGTCTAATCAACAGTCCAAAACCCAAAGATATTCAGTTTACAAAGATATTAAACAGAGAGAAAAACAAATACTCCAATTAGAGAAGCTGGAACAAACAAGTGTCTGGCATTGAAAAATAACTCTACATGACTAATCAATTATCATAACAGTTGGCGATTCATTTCCTGTTAGTCGACTAATCGTTTCAGCTCCAGTTAAAATAAAGAAACACCGCTAAATATACAAAATAAAGTTTATATTCCACCAAGTTAGCATCAAAACAGTATGATTTTGGAATTAAAACCCCGGTCTGATCACAATTCAAAGGATTTCCCCTTCAACACATCCACTGAAATAAGTGAAAGCAAAACATAAAGTTGGCCTTGCCCTGAGGGAAAGATCGCACTTCATTACTTTCGCTCTGTCTCATCAGACGTCACTGAGTAATAGGTGTGTTTGTACTCTCACGCACACACACACACATTATGTAAATGTTCCAGTCATGTTCTCGGGGAAATGTGCAGCGATTGGTCATCACCACTCGCTGCTGCCGGCCTGCACCTGCTCCCTGCTCCTCATCCCACTGACTCTGTGATGGCAGACAGGCTCATTAATATTAAACTCACGGCTGCAGGCTGATGTAACCGTCATCCTCCTCTAAACTCTCGTCAGCTCCCTGAAGCCCAGCGGTAGTGATGTCATCTAATGCCCGGCGGACATGCAACTGTACATCTGGATTAAACCTGCTCTGCGCCGTGACGCAGCACTTCTTTGTTTGACATTCATCTCAAACTGAGAGACAAACATTTGAATTGACATCTTGGCAGCGTCGCCGCATCGTTTCTACTTCCTGTTGGCTGCGAGTGTTTGGTGCATCCATCAAATGAAAGGCTGGAGAGGGAATTCAGCACTGTTATGTAAAACACATGAAAGCCTGCAGCCCTGAGTTAACTGGGAAAAATGACACAAAAAGGAAAAACAGACCCGTCCCCTCTGCAGAACTCACTGGCTTCATTTTAGGTATTATTATTTTTAACAATTAGAAATGCAACAATTAGTCGACTGACAGAAAATTAATCTTCAACCATTTTTTTAAGTAAAAATGTCAAACGTTAACTGGTTGCAGCTTCTCAAATGTGAAGTAAACTGAATACTTACGGGGTTTTGGACTGTTGGTCGAGTAAAACAAGCAATTTAAATACATCTTCTTGGGAAATTATATCAGACATTTTTCACTATTTTTTGACATCTGATAGACCAACGAATGATGGCGAAAATAATTACATTAATTGATAATGAAAATAATCATTAGATACAGCCCTGTTATCAATTAATTTGCCAATTATTTGTTTTAATTAATCAAGTAATTGTTTGATTTATGAACTTATGATGACTGAAAATTGTGAAAAATGAGGTTGTAGCAGGCTCAGTTTTAAAGCTAAAGTGAAGACATTTTTTTGTGATTTATAAGGGTGTTAAAGTTAACGCAATAATAACGCAAATTCGTCATATAATACAGCCACTAATTTCTTTAATGCATTAACACAATCGATATTTCTGAGGTTGTAGCGGTTTAATTTTAAAGCTAGAGTGAAGATACTGGCATCATATGAAACTAGAAAAACTGAGGAATCCTTTGGTACCAACCATGTCATACTAGCTTGTCTCGAAGGAGGTTAAATAACGCTCCAAACTTGCGCTAAATTTTGGCGAGGAAAAACTGGCATGGCCATTTTCAAAGGGGTGCCTTGACCTCTGACCTCAAGATGTGTGAATGAAAATGGGTTCTCTGGGTACCCACGAGTCTCCCCTTTACAGACATGCCCACTTTATGATAATCACATGCAGTTTGGGGCAAGTCATAGTCAAGTCAGCACACTGACACACTGACAGCTGTTGTTGCCTGTTGGGCTGCAGTTTGCCATGTTATGATTTGAGCATATTGTTTATGCTAAATGCAGTACCTGTGAGGGTTTCTGGACAATATCTGTCATTGTTTTGTGTTG
>CAKAOH010003993.1:0-15145 GCA_916701665.1 Sebastiscus tertius
TTCCGTGTCTTGTGAAGTGACGAGCCTCCGCAGAGAGAAACGTGAACTGTGACACCGGCACCCGGTGTCTCCCTGCGGGCGCAGGAGGGAGACGGTAACGTTTCTCTCTGGAGGAGCTGCAGCAGTTATTTCTGCACAGACGTCCACTGTACATTCACTAGATATTCTCAGAGCTGAACTAACTCTTCTGCAGTGTGAAGTGAGCGCGCGTTCACGTCTAGAGGTGGAGCGAGTATGCGAGAACTCGCGCTCTGTCTGAGTGAAGGCGAGCAGGCAGAGGAGACGAGGCTCCCGGCATACGCAAGCGCGCATGTGTGCTGACCCGCTACATTTATAAGCTTACAAAGTTACAAACAGTCCCTTTAATGCAGGAACAAGCAGTTAACTTTAGAACTGGTTGTCAGACTGGTAACTAGCTTTAACATTTTGGTTTCCAAAGCCTCAGGAATATTGGTTATGAATGTTGATGATTTTTGATTAATGATTTTTTTTTTTTTTTTTACAGTTTTCATTTCAGTATTCTTATTTTCCAGATATTAGATCAATTCCGGCTCCACCATAACTGATTAAATCAGAGTTTTAATCAGATTGCATAGTATTATAGTATTATATTGATTATAAAACACAAGGACCAGCTGTATATTTGGTAAAGTGAGATAGAACAATAAATACTCCCAACATTTCACATTACACAGCTGGAATATTGAGTATGGAAATAATTATGATTAATTATGATAGTCATTTAACATTTGCTTGATAGATATATGAACAAAATTATTGCTTTTTGATAATGGTATCCTATTCAGCAGTAATGGAACCCAGGCACACAGCAGCTTTGCAGAAGAAGCATTGTAAAAACAAGTGATTTAGGACTTAAAGGACTTGTAGAGTTAAATATTGAATATGCGCTAAGTGAGAAATGAAGAGTGTGTAAAAATGTAGGCATTATTCAGCAGTCCTGAAAAAGATGCTGCTATTTATTCAGTTATGTATTTAAGCTAATGTGTTAATTTACCTAAAATGCTTGTTAAGTTTTCATCCATCCTCTCTGTCTCCAGGCTTCCTATCTACCAGGCCTTGTTCAATAGTTTCAGGCGATGCTATTCTGAGCGTCAGGCACCGGTGCTGTTGCCAGGGGTGATGATGAAGGGTCAGGCCCAGGTCCAGGTCACTCTACACAACCACATTTGTGTACAACTCTGCGCCAGTGTGGCTGCGCTTCCCCCGGTGTACTTCCCCGTGCTGGTGAGGTCTAAACTCATTACCACAAACACTGTGTCATAAGCAGAAACAGTAGAAGTTAATTGACACTGTTTTGCTAATAATGTTTAGGCTACAGTATATTCCATTGCGTATGTTTTGGTTCAGATTTAATCTCTACCCACTCCCCCCCCCACTGGACACCAAAATTAAGCTTTTGTCCATTTTTTACATGGTAGAAACTAGGAATGGGAATTCAGGTTTAACGAACAGAATGTGAGTGATTGAGAAAGCAAAACTACACTAAATCTGAAACCAGATGTTGTTTTTTTTATCTTATCTTCTTTTTATGTCCTGCCACTGTGTTTATCCTCAAACCTCTGGAGAGAATTTCGTTTTTTGTCTTTAAAAAGTAGTGGTAGTAGAAGATAAAACTCAGCGACTCTCAAGTAGCGGCACACATAATATTGGCAGAACCTGCTGAAATTTCATCGGCCAGAGGAACCCGATTAGCAAGCCGTCTTGCAAATAATCAAGAATGTTTGACATAAGCAGGATTTGCTTCTCACAGCAGGGTTATGATGAAACTTGCCAAAATGTGTCTTCAATCAATTTGTCTCAAGTCTGTCTTGGACCTGACCTAACCTCAAACCCTAATTAGATACCCTAATTTTATTATTATTTGATGGAATTCAAATTTAATATATTTTTGTTTATATGTTTGAATTTACTATTACTGTCAACTTAAGAACAGATATTCTTCAAGCATAAAATAACCAGTTTGAGGTGTCCTTGTCTAGAATGTTCATGTTATGTGATCATGTTAAAAATAAATATTGGCCATTAGGTGATTTTGAGATTTTGATTGTTTTACTCTCAAACATTGAACTAGACATCTACATCCAAAAGAGTATTACTTAGACTCTAGTTTTACGTTATTTGTTTCTTTTGGATGTCTAATCACATTCTGTCATTAGCTGTGTTTTGGTTCAGGATTTCCCCTCAATCAATGCAAGTTATTCTTTCATTTTCGTTTTTACTATTTCTACTGTTTCTGCTATACCTTGTGATTTCTGTCTCCCACTCTTTCTTTTGTTTACTTATTTCCTGTCCCCCTCACTTCCCCTCTCCTTTATCTCTTTGCCAGGAGCGCTGTTTGTTTGATACTGTACTGCAGGCTGATACTCAGACAGCTCTACTTGCAACAGATGTGTGGTGCTTTACAGCACGGTGAGTTCACATATATCATTTGCGTGTGTAGCTGTATTTTTATTGGGGCATACTTTTCTGCACACTCTGTCATGCTACAGTATATAACACACTCTACATTTCAGGCACCTTTAGACTTCACCACAAGTCTTGTCAGCATTTTTTACATAATTTATTCTGTACTATATTGAATTCACTGCTGATTTAGTCTCCTCTGCTTACAGGTATGGAACAGCAGAACTTTGTCTACATCATGTCCTCCTCGTTGCTCAGCTGGTGGGTAGAGACCCGGAAAATACACAATGCAGTTGAGAGAATACATTTTGTGGTCTGTTTTTACACAGCAAATTTTACATTACAACCCATTTTCAGACATGAATTATAAAGATGCTTAGTAGACCTTCATATTGTATACTTGTTATATTTTCCAAACATAGTTTACAGGATCTGTGAAATCTTGGCTCTATCCACCTTGACACCACAAGGTCATGGATGTTTCTCCATATCTGTGACCTCTTCCTGAACACTTTCTAAAATAGCTCTTGATCCCTTAACCTCTCTCTGTAGGGTTATGGATTAGAATGGGTCCCTTCCTGTTTTCCGTGGCACCCCAACAGAGGTGACAATTGGTGTTGTTGGACCTCTGGGACACCTTTTCATAACCCGTTACGTCATTGCGTCATCAGATTAAGCTTGATCCTACTCATTTACAAACACGTCCCCCTCCTTCCCTGATGACACCCTGGTGATTTTACTCCTCCTGAGCCTTCACACTGTCCCTCGCCTCCTCTCTGCTTCTCCCTCTTCTCCCCTAGGTGAAAGCTTGCACCGCTGAGTGTTACCAGTCGGTCCACCTGGGCCTGCTGCTCAAACGCATGGTTTTCCTCATGACGCCCAACCACCAGGTTAGAAACGCTGCGAACTGAAATTACATTTTTTATGAACTCACAAATTACTCTAGAGTGTCAACTCACATCTAATTTTTAACAGTTTTCTATTGAAATTAAAGTACCCACAGTGACTTACTACCATCACATTTGACAGTTCAATAAATATTTGTGAACACCAAAAAGGCCAAATAAGATGAAAGATGGAGGAAACATTAGACGAGTGACTTAAAGGAACAATGTAGCATTTAGGGGGATCTATTGGCAGAAATGGAGTATAATATTAATAAGTATGTTTTCTTTAGTGTATAATCACCTGAAAATAAGAATCGTTGTGTTTTCGTTAGCTTAGAATGAGCTGTTTATAAATACATACGGAGCGGGTCCTCTCTTCACAGAGCCGACCTCCATGTTACTACAGTAGCCCAGAACGGACAAACCAAACACTGTTAACTTTTCCTGCTTGGGCCGGAGTCGTTACTCATGTCATTATTCGCTCCCGTCGCGCTCTCTCTCTCTCTCTCTGTCTCTCTCTGTCTCTCTCTCTCTCTCTCTCTCTCTCTCTCTCTCTCTCTCTCTTTCTCTCTTTCTCTCTCTCTCTCTCTCTGTCTCTCTCTCTCTCTCTCTCTCTCTCTCTCTCTCTCTCTCTCTCGAAACTCATTACCCACGTACAAACAAACACTCTAAGCACTGGCTCTGCTCCAAATGGCCTACGCTACTCTTACAACAGCTGGCTCTAGAGAGGGCCATTCGCATTTCCGCGTGTTAAATTATAAATTGTATTAAGTGCATTCTCTTGTTATGCCTTTAAACCAAGAGGCATTGGGCCTCACATTTATTTTGCGTCACACAAAATACTTTTTATCACAAAGATTTTAAATGGGACAGTATATTTTATATTTTATATACATACATTTACATTTAATAAACATATAGGTGACATGAAAAATCAAGAGAGTCAGGTGCTGGGCCACCAGAACAGCTCCAGTGCTCCTTTATGTAGATTATACTAACCTCAGGAACTTTTACCGGAGTGATGAACACCATTTTTCCAAAAGATATTTTATTCCCTCATTTCATGTTTTGATGATGGAGAGTGCTGTCTATCACGTCGGTCCAAAAGCTCCCCTAAGTTTTCAGTTGGGTTGATATCTCCTGACTGCAAAGACCAAAGCATATGATTCACATAATGTTTATCAGTACCATCCCCCAGAAAACTACCAGTCTAGAGTCCTAGTTTCTGGTTTCAGATGATGCTTGTTGATTGTGTCTATATAATAAAAACACACATTGAACTGTACCAGATCATAACTTTGATATCAGGGGATTATTCATTAATCTGAAGTGTTTTTTTTTTTTCTAGATGGAGCTGGTAGCGCGTTTCCCACCCTCTGATGTGGAAAACCTTCCAGTGTGGCGACATGTTCTCCTCAGAGCTCTTTCACAAGACGCCCGTCACCGTGTAGAGACCGATGTCATCGGCCTTACCCAAAGAGCTCTGACCGACTGGCAGAATGGAGGGTACAAACTAGGACAAGTGGACAAAGTGGTGAGGACAACCTCAGACATGGTAGTAGGTTGTAGTGGGGGAATAACCAACTGTATGACTCGAGTAATCGTAACCAGTCTTTTTGTTAATGTCGCTGTAGAGGACGGTCTGAGTTTTACCTCCACCTAGCATGAATGAGTAGTGGGTTAATGTCTGCTTTATGCTCAAGTGAAGACGCCATATAATTGTGCAAAGACACAACAAGCAATTCTCAAATTTTCTAAGTGAAGAAGTGGAAAAGATCTCATTCTCATTCATATAAACTCTTCATAGATGTTATTTTAATTTGTGAGATAAGGGTAAATGGTGTTAATGTGCATTTACCCTTCGTTTTACCTCTGACGTCAAGGAAAATGTGAGTATGTGTGATATTGAATACAAGGAGAGAAAAGGGGCACAACAACCATCAAGGGCAAGGCTGCTGCACAATTTCTGTCCTTGCGCACTTAAGAGAGAGTGGATAGATGACAAATAACAAAAACAAGTGATATCAAGAGTAAGATAAGATTGTTCCCATGGTAGAAAACAGGTGGCTCGGATAATATTATTGACCGTTCCCCTTTTTTTGTCTTTTATTATTGTAAAACACATTCTTCACCTTTGCAGTGTTCCAGTGTATTTCTCAGTCATGCTGCTATCTGTCAATTTCTTGCCAGAATAGTTAAATTCAGCCTAGAAAACAATGCAAGGAAGCAGGGTGGGGTAATTTGAAATGGAATATACGCACAAATGATAGATATTGCAAAGCTCCTCCTTTCTCCAGAACATGGTGCTGTCAACCCTCCTAGCGGTGGTTCGGGTGCAGACATCTCCTGAAGAGCAATGTGTGTTGTCTGCAATGAGGGTCGTCACACAGCTCTGGTTACGAATGAGCCCGGACCAGGTGAGATCCAAATACAAACATGTGTAACCATTGAAAATCTTCTTCAGTCTGCGCTGTTGTGCTGTTTGAAACAAAGCCCGACACTCACTTCGATTTCTATGCCGAGTTTTATTGCCTGGTCGACAAACGTGGAAACCAATTGGGTCAGTCACGTAGGCACAGCAATCTCTAGGCGTGGGCACAATACTCTCCTACTGGCACAGCGCTGACGTCAAAGCCAGAATGTATGTGTCAAGGAGAGGCCCACCAACCAATAGGAATCCAAAATACATATACAAAACTAAATAGGACTGGTTACACACACATACACAGGTGTAGTGTTAATGCATGACTATTATCCCTGTAACCTGTCATACTCCAGGTGCCGACCCACCCCGTTCTCCAGTGCACTCTGCAGCTGCTCCTGTCAATATCAGCCATTTTAGTCAAAAACCTCGAACCTCAAGTAATTTGTCAGGTATGCTGTTTTTCACGTTTCACATTAAATAGATGAAGATTGGAGAATACCTCTTTTGACTGGTGTCTGTGTGTCCCCCCAGGCTCTGCTGTGTGTGGATACTGTGGTGTCTCAGAAGTGTGCAGATCAGCTGCTGCTGGCTGCTCTGGAGTTCCTCTCCTCCCTCGGGAAGATCTTTGTCCCTCTTGACAGCCAGGTAATGACACCAGACTATTACAAATGGGAATCTTACCTTAAAGTCTATCTTATTGTATCTTAGTTTGTTGTACTCCTTGCTAATGGTTGCTCAGGGACACTTAACACACTTACACTTCTATTGTTGTTCTCATTGGAAGTCACCAGTGAGTAACATTGAGGGGGATCTATTGGAAGAAATGGAATATAATATTGATAACTATGTTTCCCCACAAGTGAGTCCATACGTAAAAACCTTTGAGGTTGAAGAGGTTAATTCGATTTTAATCATATGCTGTTTGATATTTGCCAAATAACAATATCAATTATTTGTGGTTAACCAATCTCTCATTCATAAAGTTAATGCCTTTGTGCTGTCAAGTAAGAAGTTTGAAACATCTCTTTGGGTTCTTGCATCTTAATATGTGCCATAGAGTAAAGCAGTGGTTCTCAATGACTGGGTTGGCACCCATAGGCGGGTCGCAGGAGATTTTATTAGGGTCGCTTAACAGAATTTCCTCCGTAGTCACATTTATATCTGCAGTACACTTTTGAGCCACATGAGGGAGCCTAAATGTTCGTATTGTTCTGATAATTGTAGGCTACTTATGACATTGAATATAATATGAAAGACTAGGGTATATTCTATATGTTTTACTGATTAGAGGATAAAAATGAGAGCCTGTTAACTCTGCCTAAATGCATTTATTTGGTCTCATTTATAAAGTATTTGTAAGTTTTCAATAACACGTGCATAAAACAAAGTTGTGATTTATCAAACTTATATCTCTTCATTTCATATCTCGTTCATTTATGCACAAATTCGCTCTTCACGCGGTTTATAGATAAGGCCTATTGTGAATTGGGTTGCAAACTTGCAATGTTTTGTGATTTTTAAAAGGTGGGTCCCTAGATACTGGACTAAAGGAATCATTTATTATATGAAAAAAACAAATAATCATTAGTTGAAACTGTAGATAAGATATTTGAATTCTGAATTTGCTCAATTCTGAAGTCTGCATTGTAAATTTATTCTCATATTTTCTTTCACACCAACCTTTTTGTCCCACAGAATCAAATTCTGCCGAGGCTGAGTAGCCTGTTCGGAGTCCTGTTGGCTGACAGATCCTGGCTGCTACATCAGCACGCCCTGGAGGCCTTTTCTCAGTTTGCAGAGGTACGGCAGATCCTCAATTGGTGTGATCTTACATATAGTTTATGTCTTGTCATAAACTTAATGTGTCCTTTTGGTATTTAAGGTTACAAACCATGAAGAGGTCATTTCTCAGAGTTTGGGTGTAGAAGATACCAAGACGAAGGTGGTGAACTATCTGAGCAAGGTAAGGGTATGTCGACATATTGCGATGAAGATCAACTTTAGATAAAACAGATGGATGTAAACAAGTCTGTGTTTTGTTGTAGACTGTTAATGCACGGGAAGATGTAGAGTCACGACTACGGAGGCTCAAGCTAGAGATGCCAGTTACGGAACGACACAATGAGAGGCTGGAGAACAACAAAGAAAATGCTTCTAACAAACTGGCTGCTGAGGCTGTTGCAGATTCAGAGGTTAGTGGTGTCATTAAGTTACATTAAAATTCACAGGCTTCCTGAATATGCATGACCACACACAGCATGCTTCATATTTATACAGTCCAAGTCACTCTGAGTGGCGGCTGGCCAGTACGACACTACCTCCTAGTGTACATGTACCCCATGTACACTAGGAGGTAGTGGCATAATATGAACCAGGCTATTATTAATGAGGATTATTTTCTTATTTTTATGTCTCAGCACTGGCGACAGACATGGCAGGAGTTGTCCATCCGTCTGTACGTCTGTGTGACATCACTTTTTTTCGGCATACTATACTATGACATTTTTTTTTAACTTTTTTCAACATACTATACTATATATTTTTTAACTTTTTTATCGACATATTGTACTATGACATTTTTCTTTTACTTTTTCGACATACTGTACTATTTATTTATTTTTTTTAACTGTTTTGGACAATGTACTATATTTTTTTCACTTTTATTGACATACTATGACTTTTTATTTATCTAGTATACTATGACATTTTTTAATTGTTTTCAACACACTATACTGTGACTTTTTTTCGACATACTATATTATGATTTCTTTTTTTTTTTTTTTACTGTTTTGGACATAATGTACTATATTTTTTTCACTTTTTTTGACATACTGTACTATGAGTTTTTTTTCAACATACTATAGTATGACAGTCTTTTCGACATACTATACTATGACTTTGTTTGTGATGACATTTCTGACAGACATGGCAGAGGCATAAAACCTGTGATAGTTTACAGAACACACCTGAAATTATACGTGATTGAAGTTCTTGATTTCCGTCGGGATTGCAATTTGCATTGATCTTTTAGTCGGAGCCCCACTTTTGGTAGTTTTCATTACACATTTCTTTTAATAAACGGATCAATTCGTGAGATTTTAGTGCAATAACACGAGCACTGTAAAATAATACATTTATTTAGCAAAATACTTCCCAGTGACATTACATAATGTCCTGCAAGTCAAAATTTCATTTGTACAAGCAAGACTTTGCCTCTTCCGATGTAAAATTAATTCATGAAAAGATGAATAATTTCCCTGCAATTATTCTTCTCCCTCTCAGCCATGCCCAAAGAGAGCTCGGCAGGAGACCAGTGCAGAGGAGGAGTACAGCCGCTACTTCCAGACAGCTGAGAGTGCTTTGAAAGCCCTTCAGGAACTCACCGAAGGTAAAGCCAACACTACTGCACCACCTCCGCAGTGGCTGGAATCCAGACTACAGGAGCTTCAGACCCTCATAACTCACATCAGTACAACCAGACACACAACCTAGCGGTTTTCTACTCCCAGATGTATTTACTTCATGTATAGATAAACTATTTAACCACAGTCTGGGTCTGTGAAAGTCTGTACATCCTTTGCTGCTGCTACTTTTTAAACCGGTCTGTAGTCACTCTTATTTGATGTTATCGTTTATTAAACTTGTTTGAATACAAATCATTGTTCATTTGCTGTTATTTAGCACTAAGTCAAACAGGAGTCTTCACTAACTTAGTTGTCAAAATTGTGCTGTAAGAAATTCCTGTATTGAGTACCCATGTTGAGGCTTTTCCTCTCAACTTGTTTTATGAAAGTCCAAGTTAAGTACTTCCTGTTGATATCCATAAACAACTGCAATTACTTTATAAAATAAATCTAACAAATGTCTTATAAAACATAACAGGGTCATATGTGATACAGTAAAATCTTTACTTCACCAGCAACCAAAAAGCTAATAAATTACGTAATTTCTATTTCACATTCATTCAAAGTGCAAGCCTTCTGTAAATCAAACCTGACACATTTTGGACACAAGTTATGCCTGGCCAAAAAGCGTATCTTGATTTCCATGCCAGTAGTGAAGTTGGCACCTTAAAAAAAACAATGGAGAAGCAGATGAAAACAAGATAACATTCACCTCTGATTAAGATCCTCATCCATCACGAGGTGAATAGTATCAGTTGGCAAACAATTAAAAAATGGCTTCACTTGTCCAAATCCAGCACCATCTGATAAGCTTCCAATCCTTCCAGTTCAAAAGCAATTTATCTTAATGAACAGACTGATAATGTCCAGGGACAACCAGAATAGACTATAAAAAGTCTCAGCCGGTCATTATCATACTTACTGCATCATGCTATTAAATGAGAACTGGAGCAACTTTCATCTCAATGACTGAATGTCTCTGAAATTGTGCATCTAGAGGATTTGAGTTTTACAGTGGTCAAGTCTTTTGCTCCAGATGGAGACGGTTCAAACGTCATCACCAGGAATTCTCATCTTCCCAGTTCAGGTCATCTCCATCTCCCCAGCCATCTGTTTCAGTCTTTGAGAGAAAAAACAAAAAGAACGTAAACATAACTATCATCACTGAGAGGTAAGTTTGTAAATTGACAGAAATTCTCTCTCATGCTTCATTGCCTATAGAATCATTAACAAGACAGAAAAAAATGACTTTTTAAAACATCTCCCATTACAAGCATCAGCTTTTTGGCTCATAGTTGACTGCGTTTGTACGTCTAATGTATTCATTTAGTTCACCTTTTTACATAACACACACACATGTAGGTTGTAAATGTGGTATATTTACAATACTAGTATATTCTACTATGCGCAATTCCAATTATTTTTCTAATCCTTATGTTCATCCTTGTAAAACATTATAGTTATATTTATATATAGAGTACGAGTGAGTCAGCAAAACACCAGACAGTCCTCGGCTGCGCTGCGGCCTCAGTTTGAGACTTCTTCGGGTCTCAACTGATATGAATGTATGTAATATTTGAGTCTCAAGCAGTGCTTCACAGAAAGGCTCAAATTGGTGAATTGAATATGTACATGACTAGTTTTAAAAGATGGACATTGATCAAGTAATTTATGTTTAATGAAAATGTATATTTGAAAATGAATCATTTGAGTGAAGTCCCAAAACACCACTCACCTCAGTCATGTTGTCAACTGCGAACTTGGCAGTGAGCGTTACAGTATCGATGGATGAGTCAACCTGCAGAGATTTAGTGTTTTCTGAAGAGGCCGTAGACAGTCCAGCATCACTCACACCGCTCTCGTCCAATGGCAGCAGAGCTGGAGAGGACAGTTTGATGTCCGGCACCATGTCGGCAAACAAATCCAGCTCTGGGTCTAGCGCCTCCTTTTTCTTCACCTTAATGGTGAACTCCTCCCCCAGACCTCCTCTCCCACCATTCCTTTGTGGCACTGTAGGTTTGGGCTTGGGGTTTAACGGGTTGTGTGATTTCTCTGAGTCTATCTCCTCTTGAGCCCAGCCGTCGTCCCACGAGGAAGTGGTCTTGCTCTGTGTGGATTGTCGCATTGTTGAGGTCAATTTGAGGGGTTTGGAGGAAGCCAGTCTCAGTGCTTCAGGAGCATGATTTACAGGTGTAGTAGCGCCCCCTCTGGGTGGTGTGAGTATAACTGGGTCTGATAAAGGAGCTGTAGGGGAGAGATCTGAGGTAGGTTCAGTGTCCTCAAAGTCGTCCCACGGCTCCTCTTCCATGTTCGGGTGCGGGAGTGGCAGTCTGCCGTTGACTGGATCTTCTCTCTCCGAGGCCTGAATGTGGATCTGGACCGACTGTCCACCTCTGTTCTCGCTCTCTTCAGGGTCGTTCCAGTCAGGCCAGTCTTCCACTGGACCTTCTAGTCTGTCAGTCTGCTCTGGGCTGTATGACAGAGGCTCCATCTCAGTGTCCTGACGAAAGCCGTTCAAAGGTAGAGACATCTGTCTACTGACATCTGAAACGTGCAGAAAGAGACTGTGATTCAGACAGGAATGTAAAACTATGAAATGATTTGATCATTAGTATGGGTGGGTCATACCTGATTTTGATGGCAGAGGGTAACTTCTTGGAGTCTCCCTACGACCTGCTAAGCTACCCATGTGACCCAGGACCAGGCCTTCAGTCCCTGGCGGTCTGGGGAACAAATTCAAGACTTTTGAAGGCTGGGCCATCTGAGGGTGGGAGCCTCCAACTATATGGACAGGTGAAGCTAAAGAACAGAGGTAAAGTAAGATTAGTGTTGACCAAATGAATATTACAAGAGTGACATTCAATTATCCAAATTCAGATTTTCAGTGATGGAATGATGATCCCAAATGAACTGTACTACTTTGTGCATTCAGCTTATCCAAAATACTGCTGCAAGGGTTCCTCCTGTAGTCAAACCATCATTTCAGTTTGACCCTCCCTGTAGTGGTTAACTGACGATTTTAAAATGATTTCAAGATTTTACTGGTATTATAATGCTGTATTTTTGAATTCCTTTAAGCCTGAGCTCGAAATGAACACAATGTCCTGTCTATCATTAGCAATTTAAAAAGTCATGGTATAGTATGTCATATTACAGTATGTTATAAAAATGTCGTAATAGAGTATGCCATTAAAAAAATGTCATAGTATAGTATGTCAAAAAGAGTCATAGTATAATATGTGGAAAAAAGCCATATTACAGTGTGTCAGAAAAGTGTAAAAAAAGTCAGTATAATATGTCGAAAAAAAATCATAGTATAGTATGTTGAAAAAAAAGTCATGGTATAATATGTAGACAAAAAGTCATAATATAACATGTCGTAAAAAAAATGTCATAGTATAGTATGTCGAAAAAAAGTTATCTTACAGTACGTCGAAAAAAGTGAAAAAAATTCATAGTATATGTCGACAAAGTCAAAATATAATATGTCGATTAAAAGTCATTGTATAGTACGACGAAAAAAATGAGAAATGTCATAGTATAATATGTCGTAAAAAAAAGCCACAGTATGCCTAAAAAAAGTCAGAATATAGTATTGTTCAAAGAAGTCATAGTATAGTACATCGAAAAAAGCAAAAAAATGTCAATGTATAACAGGTCGAAAAAAGTCATAGTACAGTATGTCAAATATAAGTTATAGTATAGTATGTCATTAAACTTAAATTAAACATAAATTGAACTTGCTTTCTTTTAAAACTCTCGGATCGTTTTGTTGTTCTTCATATCTTGAACGTGTATTTTTCATCAACAAAATTACAACTTTACATTACTATTTTATATTTACGCCCCATATTTTAACTGCGCTATTTTAAGCCTTAGATTATTATTTTGCTTTTGCATTTACTTGTGTGATTTCCCCTTTTATGTATACATATTTTATGAGCATTGTTGAAGGAACCTAAGACCAAAGATTTTCATTGCCAATGACTGCTTTTGCTGGAATTGACAAATGACAAATAAAGAACCTTGAACCTTGTCTCTATGCAGTGTTGTGTGTGTTATAAACATTATTGATTTACTGCAGCAGCTTTCATTGTTAGTGTCATTATTGTGTCAGTGTTGCTTACTTTCTGGGGTAACCTCTGTAGACCTGGTGAAGTTGGGTGTGGTGCGTTTAAAGACCTTGCGCCTCTCTCCACCGACCACCACCTGAGCCCCCAGCAAGGGCACCAACACCGCCAGACTCTGCAGCGTCATGGCAACCAGGGAATCATTGGTGTCTCTCATTCCTAACAAAACCTGCAGCCAGGAACAAATAAACAAAAGTAACTAAGAGAGAATTATACAATGACATTTATGTTTACCCTCAAATGTAACATGCACATCTTACAGGCATTCTTAAACATAATACATTTTTAGATATTAAAGGAACAGTTAAACATTTTGGAGTGAGCCCGGCTAGCTGTTCCCTCCTGCATCCAGTCTTTATGCTAAGCTAAGCTCCTCCTGGCTTGAGATCCCCATTAGCTTTTGTATCATGGCAGCTATTCTTCCTGGGGTTCACACAGTTTACACAGTGACAATACATAAATATACATTAACGTACACATACGTTCACATACATCATGCTTGTGAGAGTGGTATTGCTCTTCTCATCTAACTCAACAACAAAGCGAATAAGCGCATTTCCCAAAATGTCAGACTATTCTTTTAAACTTAGCACAGTGTTCATCATTGGTATCAAAGATTACAATTCTGGTCAGTACTCCACCTGAGGTAGGATCTGGTTTTTGAGTTCATCGTGGGAGAGGAACTCAGCGTAGATGTGCATGTGAGCCAGCAACGCAATCCGGATGTGTTCCTCATTGACCTTGAAGAGCTTGATAAGCTGAGGGATCACATGTTTACGGTAAAGGGACGAAGACAGGAGGCATTCTTCATCGTTAACACCGCCACTGGAATCTGTCCACACAGACGGAAAATACAAAAATAGAGATCATGAGAAAAAAACACGTACAGTTTCACACAACAGTTATGCCTGACAGCTACAGAATGCTTCTTTCTCTTTGGTATGGATTTAAAGATTGGAGTAGGGCTGGGCGATATGGCCAAAACCGTCTATCCCAAGATAGGTCATTTCAAATCTCGATCGATAACGATTTAAATATATCACAATATAGCATGTTTTTTGGTAATTCGATAGTCTATATGAAATAACCACATGGTTCCATTGAACAATGACAATTTATCATATAGATTTTTTCGTCCAGCCCTAGATCTGAGTTATTGTTCGGTGTTACAGAAAGAGTTCAATAATGTGCCATGTTACCCTTCTTTGGCCTTAGGAGATGAGGCAGGAAGCTTTTGACAGCCATGGGTTCAGCAAAAACAAGAGAGTTGAGGAGTTTGGGGACAAGGCGTGAAGCTACCAGCTCTTCAGGGAGACTCTGGACCCGGTCTAAAAGAAACCTACACAAACAAACACACAGTGAGCATGTTAAGGGGATCCTTGGAGAAATAGGGCATAGTTAAAATGATATATTATTTAATTGAGGGAATGTATAAGAGACATTTTTAACTTCCTAAAGTATACTACTATACAAAAACAATACAAATCTGAGGGTAATATATCTAACTAAAAGTCAAAGTGTGGACTGCCTTGGAAAACAATTTATCTTTAACACCTATATGATAATCTGTCTTGCATGAACACACTGCACTAATTACAAAAAGAGCACACTGAATAATAAAAAAATACGAAAGTTTGTAAATCAAGAAATATTCTCACTTAAAGAATTCATTCTTTTCTTCTTCCGTCTTCAAGGTCAGGCTCTTCAGAAAATCCCTCACTTCCAGAAAGTCATTCCTGTTCATAGAAAAATACGCAGTGTGTTTGAAAACACATCATTTTCAGTACGTAATGATGAACAGCTAGGCCATTTGGAGCAGAGCCAGTGCTTAAGAGTGTTTGTGTGTACGTGGGTAATGAGTTGTGTGTGAGGGGG
>CAKAOH010004010.1:1811-14571 GCA_916701665.1 Sebastiscus tertius
ATAGATAGTGTGTGTGTGTATATACTGTATATAGACCATAGACTGTATATATAGATGGACGAAGTGTCTCCACTTCCTCCCACTATACAGACGTGAAGCCAAAATATCCCGGACACGGGAGCTACCGTGTTGAGATTTTGACGTCATTTGGACACAGAGTCTGCGCAGTAGTGATCGGGCAGTGGAGCCACGGTATCCAGGTCAACCAACCGAACCAATTGTGAGGCGAGCACGGCCGCAGCCTGTTAGCGAGAGAGACTCACAGCTACCAATCATGACGTCTCAACCCCTTTTTATAGCTTCAAATAACTAATTAAAACCAAACTTATCAGAAAAATTAAGACTTGATCATACATCAGTGTGATAAGAATAACCTAAAATGACAGAAACCATCTTTGGGAAAAACATTTACTTGATTTTGACTTTTATTTTTTAATTTGACCCATGTCGGGATTTATTGCCTATACTGCAGACAGCCACCAGGGGGCGATCTATATGTTTTGGCTTCACTTTTTGGGAGGTGTCATGTTGTCCATTTATATATACAGTCTATGGAATAGACTGGCTTTTAGCCATGCTACCCGAATGGATCTATGGGTGCCAATATTGGTTAGCTCGCTCAGTCCACCATTTTTGTGCATACAGAAATAGCTCATCAACTATTGAGTTGGATTGTTGTGAAATTTTGTACAGACATCCATGATCCCCAGAGGATGAGTCCTAATGACTTAAGTGATCCTCAGACTTTTCCTCTAGCTCCACCGTGATGTTGACATGTGACTGAATCGTCTAACTATTGGATGGATTGCCATGAAATTGGGTTTACTGTATCATTTATCACAGACATTATTTATTACTTTGACTTTCATGTTCCCCAGATGATGAATCATAATGACTTGATCGCATAACTTTTTTTTCTAGCGACATCATCAGGTCAAAATTTGAATCCATCCAATACTTTGCTTCATGATCAGAAACCTTCAGAACTAATGACATTCCCATCAGCCTCAGCTGTACTGTGGTATTCATGGTAAACATTATACCTGCCAAACATCGGCATGTCGGCAGGTCGCAGTGGACGATGATCCAGATCCACCAGCAGAAATAAATTCAAAACCTAAAGAGACAAAAACATTGAGGCTCTTCCAATCATCTGACTGTGTCCTCTGTTCTTACTGTAGGCACAGCTATGTTGGGCGTCCTCGTCCTTCTGTCCCTCACCTCCCCAGTGGCCCTGGTGCCTCCTCCGGGTGCTCCTCCTGTCCCCTGCCGGCACTGCTGTGATCACCTGGAGCCAGCAGAGGGCAGCGGAGCTCAGCCTCTCACAGGAGGGGTCAGCCAGGTGCCAGAGGTCCGCACCTACATCAACATGACCATCCTCAAAGGTATACTATGTCTATGTCATGCCATATGTCATTAGCAGCATTTACAGACCCCCAAAAATACTATACATGTCCACTTTGTCTCTTGGTTGATGCAGTTTGTCCACCATAAATGGCCAAATCTTAGTTGTCTTATGCTGCTTTAAAAGTTCACACATGCTGATTGGCAGACAGAGGTTTTAGAATATTTCAGAGCATACTGCAGGTTTTTTTTAAATCATTCGAACAAATGTAATATTTTGGAGCAACATGGACTTTCAAAAACCTCGGGGTTAACTTTATGAGATGGAAAAAAATCTAGGAAGGAATCTTGTTTGTTAAACGAGCTCTCACAGATTTTCTTTCAGTGGAATTTAGTACCATTTGCAGGAAACTTAAAGGAACAGTGTGTAACATTACAGGGATCTAAAGGCAGAAATGGAATATAATATTAATAAGTATTAGGCCTGTCAAAGTTAACGAGATAATAAGTGTGTTAACGCAAATTTGTTTTAACGACACTAATTTCTTTAACGCATTAACGCAACTTGCGATATCTAGGTTGTGGCGGGCTCTGTTTAAAAGTTAGAGTGAAGATACTGGTGTCATATGAAACTACAAAACCTAAGGAGTCCATTGGTACCAACCATGTAGCACACTGACACACTGACAGCTGTTGTTGCCTGTTGGGCTGTAGTTTGCCATGTTATGATATGAGCATATTTTTTATGTTAAATGCAGTACCTGTGAGGGTTTCTGGACAATATTTGTAATTGTTTTGTGTTGTTAATTGATTTCCAATAATAAATATATACATACATTTGCACAAAGCGGCATATTTGTCCACTCCTTTGTTGATAAGAGTATAAGATACCTGACAAATCTCCCTTCGAGGTACATTTTGAACAGAAAAAAATGTGCTATTAATTTGTGATTAATCGTGACTAACTATGGACAATCACGTGATTAAATATTTTAATCGACAGACAGCCCTAAAAAGTATGTTTTCTTCAGTGTATAATCACTTGAAAATAAGAATGGTTGTGTTTTAGTTACCTTAGAATGAGCCGTTTATATCTACATAGGGAGCGGGTTCTCTTCACAGAGCCGGCCACTATGTTTCTAGAGAAACCACACTGGCTCTAGATAGGGCCATTCGCTTTTTCACATAGTTCTCCAACACACTTGACACACAGGAGAAGCTTCACTTGGTTGCAATCTGCAACCTCACCGTTGGATGCCACCAGATCCTACGCACTGCACCTTTTAAAGCCCTCAGCTCCTTTTCAAGACATATTTAAGAAACCACCCAGGTCACTGGACAGCTGAACCAAACGCAACTCCACACCAGGTCCAGAGTTTCTTGACAGAAGAGCTCCAGCCTTTATACCTCAGAATCCAACACGTAACCCCAAAACATATCAATAGTTATCGTGAATTGAACTGAACCAGTGAAGGAAATTTCTGACAGACTAATATCACTCTGTGCAGGTGACAAAGGAGAACGTGGCGACAGAGGAACACCAGGTAAAGCTGGACAAGAAGGCCCTTCAGGCTCCACAGGTCCCGCGGGCTCAAAAGGCGCTAAGGGCAAGGCAGGCCTCCCAGGAGACCCCTGTAAAATCCAGTACTCTGCCTTCTCCGTCGGCCGTCGCAAATCCCTCCACAGTCTGGAGTCCTACCAGGGGCTCGTGTTCGACACGGTCTTCGTCAACCTCGACGACCACTTCAACATGTTCGACGGGAAATTCCTCTGCCACGTCCCGGGGATCTACTTCTTCAACGTCAACATCCACACGTGGAACTTCAAAGAGACGTACCTGCACCTCATGCTCAACGACACCGAGCAGGCCATCGTGTACGCCCAGCCCAGCGACCGCTCCATCATGCAGAGTCAGAGCCTGATGCTGGAGCTGGGGCTGAAGGACGAGGTGTGGGTCCGCCTGTACAAGAGGGAAAGGGAGAACGCAATCTACAGCGACGATGTGGATGTCTATATCACTTTCAATGGATACCTCATCAAAGGTAGCGCGGAGGGGAACTGAACAAGAGAGGCCGAGGATGAGACCGTTGAGCTCAGCTGGATGGAAAGCGAACAAATTGAACATGACATGGCAGCAGAATGCAACCCACTGTAATATAGTCCTCCTCTTCCTTTTTATATTCGGTGCTCCACGGTGGTGCTAGAATCAAAATGGTTGCCAAAGAATGAGCAATACCTCTTTGAGAAAATGTGAAGGAATAAACTGAATACGCTCGTCATCACCCTGATAGAAAATTGTCAGAATTATGAAAGCAGGTTCATTCTCTTTATGCTGCGGATATCACAACAACATACACAGTTTCATTAAAGGAAACGTCCAACATTTTTGGGAAATATAATAATTTGTTTTCTTGCCAAGAGTTAGAAGAGGAGATTGATGCCACTCTCGCCTCTGTATTGTCAATTTGTAGCTGGAAAAAAGATATCATTTGTCATGCATAATTTGTAATCTGTTTACTTTCAGTGACAGAAAATTTTAAAATTGAAAGATGTCTGATATTTAGTATTTCTCACTCTGTAATGAAGAAACTAAACGGTCGTTTATGTTTTAAGATATGATAAGAAAACTGCACTTTTGTACGTGGTGCTACTAAAACACGGTGCTAACTGAGCTTTTGTTTTGGAGTTTGTGAAACTGCAGGAAGCATAATGTTCTCTCCAAGTAAGATTTCATGTTTTGGATTAACTGATATTTTATTGACTGAATTATTTTTACTTTTAAAGTTGAAAACTTGAAAGTTTGCCAGCCAGAAGGTGCTGATTACCCCCACACACACACACACACACACACACACACACACACACACCTCTCTCCCTCCCTTTTTATTATAATACCATCATGTAAAATTTACATGACGATATATTCACTTTACATTATGAAGATTGTACACAAACTGGAGGCCCAACTGCAACATAAAGCAGTAATAGGTAATCTGTTAATAATATTAAATACACTCATGTCAACTGTGAAACAATTACCTGCAATCAAAACAGACATCATTGACAGTGGTACTAACATAACTATAAAATCCATTATTGATAAATCAGTATAATCTGCATAAATGCCTGTTTATGATTGTACTAACGTGATCATTAATACCATTATTGATACTACAAAAGAACAATAATCCGTATAAATATGGCGTTACATTTTCTAACTGTGACCACGACAGAACAATTAACATGATCATTTCATGGTATTTCTGTTTGTATAAATATAACGAGCAAAAACTGATGGCTGTGTTTCTGTTCATTTAAAGGCTTATATTGTTGTTAAGGTCATAATTGATAACTCTAAAAGTCACTGATATGATGGTAGATGTCTGCTTATGTTTTGTTTTTTTGCCTGCTAGTCATTTAACGCAGCTTTGCAATCTGTGTTTAATGGCTTTTGATTTATTTAAAGGGTACAAAGTCATTTCTGTTCGTTTGGGATACACATTTATGTCAGTTCAATGTTAGTTGGTGGGAAGCCAGTGAGGGATCACATCCATGTTGCAGATCTTCCCGCTCTCTCAGCTTGGTCTGTCTACACTAGGGTTGAAAATATTGAAAATATTGACTATCTCTATATCATGTTTTGTGATACTGTATCAATTCTCAAAAACACTATTGATTTTTAATTAATAGTTTACATGCAAAGATGAACTCAGTCAATACTTTATTTCATTTGCAAAGAGATGTGCCCTCTGTGCCCTCTCAAAGTAGTGCTATGTTGCTGGATGTTACGGGGACTGTGATAAATGCAGATCTCACTGTTCTGTTTGCATAGATTGCACAGATGTTATGTATATGGCGTTGTGTCCTTTATACATTGACAGTTTTCCTAAAAGTAGATTAAAAAATCACAATATATCGCCTTGCTTACAGTATTGCAATATATTGAATCGTTACGTCTGTATCGTTATGTGTATCGTATCACCAGATTCTTGTCAACACACAGTCTACATGTCTCAAAAAGGTCTTGTAATGAAGATTTTGATAAAAAAAAATGCACACAGTGACACCTTGAGGATGACATGGAGAGTTGCTTAGTGATGAACTAGTTCACCTCCCAAAATTCTGTGTTTTTGTATTGTAGCTAAAGCGTTATCCTAAATCTTCTTTCTTTCCGATGACAGTTGTTTGGTGTCTCACATATGATACACATTATATACATATATTACTGTCATGAATGTTTCATGAAGACGGTATGTGTGTGGTAAACTGGCAAGTTAACTTCTCAGGCATAAACATCCAAGAGGTTTCCTTGCTTTTGCAAAACAAAAAATTGTCCCCATTTCCTGTTAACATTTTTGTGGGCTGCATTTTCCTGTTGTCCTGATAAGAGATATTTCCCTCCCCCATTTCCACAAGGCTTTCCTGTCAGTCCTCGCTACACAAAGGGACTATTCTGCTTCATGGTGCTGAGAAAATAACATTATTACTTATTTGAGGGACATCTTTGTGCCAATATTTATTGTATAGTAGGGCTTTGCATTGGCAAGAATCTGACGATATACGATATGTATCGTGATACAGGGGTTCGATTCAATGTATTGCGATACTGTAAGCAAGGCGATATATTGCAATTTTTTAAATCTAATTTTAAGAAAACTGTCATAGTATAAAGAACCATATGCCATATACCATATATTCACCATATGCATAAAATCGGAGTAAAAAAAGTTTACTTTTTTATGCAATCAGAACAGTGGGATCTGCATTTGCATTTATCACAGTCCCTGTAGCATCCAACATCATCGCACTACTTTGAGGGACACATATCTTTGCAAATGCAATAGAGTTAATCTTGGCATGTAAATTTAGTTAAAAACCGACGCAGTGCTTTTCAGAATTGATACAGTATCATAAAACATAATATCCTGATATTCAATATTTCCGATTATTTTCTCACACCCCTATTGTATAGTGTCATTATATCATATAATACTGATGTAGAATGCATAATTCACAAAAAAAACACAGTTTCCATCATGCCCCACAACCTTTATTTCTCTTGTACGAAGACCAGATGATGCATGACACCATAACACTGATGAAACTGAATGAATACTTTTGCATTTTCCTCATTGGTGAGAGAAGTTTATCAGACAGCAAAGTCTCTTGTGACTTTATGAACTATTATTTATACGTGTTTTACAAAAAACATGAATCACAAAAATAGATTTAGGTTTTTTTTGGTTTGTGACACCGATCAATGTTAGGAATTGGCATGAGGTCAAAATGTAGGAAAAAGATGATGTGGCACTGCAGCTTCAAAGAGACACTTAATCTGTTAAAAGCATCGACGCTGTTGAAGCGTCAGGTCAACACCAGTCAAGCTCCAATCTTCACAAAGATCCATTAACAACTCCGAGACTGATTTTCCCCATTACAAAAGCAGCATGTACTCATAGGTTTTATTCTGCCAATAAATAAACCGTTTCTTTTTCCCTTACGAAATGATTCCATCTTACGGCATCGCTGTTAAAGTATAAATACAGCCAAGAGCAACATTTCTGACATGGTTAACATCAGGAACGTAAGAAAACGACACAACAAAAATACAAAAAGAGATATGAAAAAGACAATCCAAACACTGGTGAAGTGGGAGTGTGTGATGACTAGGTGTGTTTTCTTTCCTCTTCTTTTTTTTCCAAGCTTTTTCTGTGTGTATATTTAGGCCCACATGGAAAAAAAAAAACGCACCACGTTGACAGACTTTTGGGAAAAACCAGTCGCTGATGCTGAATAATTCCATCCTGACTGTGAATTAAAAATGCCCCACGCTTATACAAAACAAACCAAAAGGCAGTGAGACAACAATGAGTCAATAGTGTGAACATGTACATCTTAAGAGACTTGCAGAATAATTGCATACAGTACAAACCACACAGTAATCCTGTGTTAAACAACAACACACAAAGCAATCCACTGGACACAAGCACACTGAAAGAATCATGAATCACACGAATTCCCGTAAAGACAGTTTTCTGCTGAAGGGCTCTGCTGTTTCCTGTTCTTTCCGAAGAATAACCACACAACATAAACAAGGCCCAGTATATCAAATATACCTTGTGGCTTCGTACAGCTCTCACTGTATTGTGTTCAAAGTAAAAAGTCCTTCTACAAAAATACTTTTTTTTTTTGCTGTGTAAACTTTTGCAACCAAAGGCACTATCTTAACTTCCCGCTCTTCTAATATAAAACATGCAGCCCCGATCCGTGCTCACATCGTGATGTGATTTATCTTGACTCACACCTTTCCTTGTGACATTAATACTGGCATCATCTTGCATCAATCTCTTTGTGGAGTGATGTGCACATACTGAAAAAAAACACTTCTTGTTGACTAATGTGCTCAGCTCTGTGCTACAAAATACTGCGTCCCGTGAAAATGCTGCCCTTGAAATGAAAAAAAAAACCATATTTAGGGGGGTGGACAACAACACTGTTGCAGTCTCCAGGGTTACCCGATGTAGGTCAGTGTTAATAGCTGCAGTTTGTGCGTGAAAACACATGAAGTGCTGATGAAAACAGCGTCACGGCAACACAACAAGCAATAAAAGAAAAATGTTCCCTTTGGAAAACTAAAAAACACAGACGGGAGGCTGACCTGTGTGTATCCGGCTGAAATGAAAAGAATGTAGAAACTCCAGTTTTATGCCTCAAAGACAAGCTGAGACAAATCCAGCTGTGCCGTCTAATGTTCACTGGAGCTGCTGTGTGCTTCTATACGATGAGATGCTTGCTCAAAATAAAGCAAGCTGCTAACGTGTTGTCTGAAATGTTTCTATTAATATAATCTAATGGATTTCTTCACTCTGAAAGCTAATGTGCCGGGTCTGAAGAAGCAGTAGGGGTTGTTGGTATGTGTTAAGTAACACACGAGTATCCTCTTAATCTGTGTATGAGGTATAAAAGAACCTGTTTCGGATGTGTATAGCTGTCATTAGTATGTCTTTTTTAAACACATACATAAGAATCCCTTTCATGCTCGACATAAACATGGCACTTACACGATGTGAAATAAATTAGATGACAACTTAACGCTCTAAAAACTAATCTAGTAACACTTTGTTTTTAAACTGGTCGCCCACATTTCCCAGTCCATTGCATCTGTGTCGGTGTCACGACCAAAAGGGTTCCTGTGACATCACAAACATAGAGTATGGCTCTGTGACATCACTTCGGCATCCTGCTACGAAGCCCGCATGATCGCCACGGTTAGTCACAACCAGCCCCGTCTCCACAGAAATTACGTTCTCGCACAACTAAACTTGCATTCTCAATTTGGAGGGAAACGGATTTCGTCGCAGATTTGTCTTTGATGTATCACAAATACGTTTGTAGTGATAGTTCGCGGAAGGCCGCAGCAAGTGACGCTGTACAACAAACAGGACTTTCGCCCAGGAGACCGCTGTTCATGTCCCGTGTGAAAGTCAACGTTTACTTACGTAGTCATTTTAAAGGTCTTATTGATAACGTTTTTATGTAGACGAATATTTTTTATAAAATAATACATCCACAGAGCTTGTCGAAAGGTACCGAATAAAAGTATGGCTTTTCCTGAAAAAAATATCATGATTGTGAATTAATCACTTTAAAAATTTTGGCGGGTCCAAAATGTATGTTTTGTTTATATCTGGGGAAGATATCTGACGTTTGGTTCCCACTTCTAACAAGGCTTGTGAGCCAATAGTAAAACAACATTGGCATCACGTGGTGTCTCTGGGTCGTCAGTTAGTGTGGAAAAAAACTGATAAGTGGCTGCAATTGACGGTAAGTGTCTGGCAATGACTTGTTGTGAAGTAAAAGCAATGGAACGGGGGAGATAGTGACATCTAGTGGCTGAATGATATCAATGTTATCAATAGCACCTTTAAGCCAAACTATGTTTTTTTTAATAAACCTAACAAAGTACTGTTTTGCGTTTTTTTCATTTTGTTTTGTTTCAATTTACAAAGTTAATGTTTAAAACTGTTTAAATATTTAAATGTTTCTCTAGAAACGTAATTGAGAATGTGGTTTAGTTGTATGAGAACATCATTTTGTGGGAGACAGGATTGTCACAACACAACAGTGACATCACAAATGCCAGGCGTGGCGTGACATCAACGTTGGGAGTGCTCGACACTCGGCGTGAAGTTTTGAGTTAAGGACTACACTGAATGTACAACATGTTAGGGACACATGCTGTTTGCACTCTTACTTGTGTGCTTCTTGTTATCGTTGTGATTTAATAATGGCTATTAACCTGGCTTCACCTCATTAGTGTGCTTCCTTGGAGCAGTGAGTGTCCTTAACAACGTGCACATTCAGTATAGGACACACAAGACCGGAGGACACATCTGCAAAAGCCCAGAACAAAGGGAGGTGTCACTGTTGCCAGAGTGTAGTATTAAAAGACATGTTGTCTGTGTGTGTCTGGGTCAGTTATGTAGAAAGTCACTCATTGAAGATGGAGTCGGGTCTGTCGTAGCCAAAGAGCCTGAAGTCCGGTTCATACAGCTTGTAGAGTTCTCTCCGAGCCTCGACGGGCACCGTGCTGAACCAATCGGCCTCCCAGCTGCTGGCTGTGAGGTTCCTGTGGGAGGTGGGGAACTCCACCACATTATCCACTCGCAGCTGGCGCAGCAGGTGCTCCGCGTCCTCCTCCGCGGTCTCCAGGTGGCCCACAAAGTCGTACTGAATCTGACAAGGGTGGCAAAGCCGATACACCTGCCGCCAGTGCTCGTTGAAGGGCATCTCCTTCTCCGTCTGAGGGTCCAGGAGGTACTGGATGAAGTTGGAGAAGGAGGGGTGGATGCCCACGCCGAACGCCTCGTCCACAGAGGCGGGAGGTGTCGGCTGGTTGGCGTAGCGGCGCAGCATGACCTGTGCAAAGCGCCGATAGAAGTCCTCGTTGCGCAGCTCAAATTTGTTCCGGTAGGCGGAGATGAGGCGCACGAAGGGGTCCCGCACAAAAATGAACTTGGTGTACTTCTTCAGCTTCACCTTCAAAAGTGGATTTAAATTGTATTAACACATAACATATTATCATCACACATATATATATACAGTATAATGGACCGTTAACTGAGATGATGGAGGAGGCTAGGGCTGGGTATCATATAAAAACTACAATACCAGTACTCTTAAAGTGATACTGATACCAATAAAGTACTTCATTTGATACCATGTGAATGGAAGCTGTGTGTGTGTGTCCCACTGGCTAGCTAATTGCCACCGCACTCTTATGCTACATGCCCACAGGGGCCTTTTTTATCGTGAGGGATCGCCTCGCTTCCCAGCATTGGACATTTGATGGGCTGCCACTAGGCACAAGGCACTAGGCACCTGATTAGACGAACGCTTTCCCTTGTGGGCCGCTGCTCAAACCGGAACCAACATGGCGGCTCGTTTGGAAGCTTTCTTGTCTTATATTACGAAAATAGTTCAACGAATTGTGTTTCTGAAAACATTTTATGTGAGAAAAAAGCCATGCTGTTGCTGAATCTGTCTTTATTTTGGATCAACAACGCTTAGTTTAAAAGTTTCTAGAGTGTCCAGAGGCGGTGAGTCGCATCAGATTTGAATAAATTAGCCTCAACTTTATGCAAATGAGGAGCAGGCGATGTGACGGCCCCGTCTCTCGAATCGCGCCGCCACGCTACAAGAATGCATTGCATGGCTGCTTACAAAGACAATGAATGGGAAGCGAGGAAAGGACGGAGGCTGTCGGCGTGTACCATAAGTTCTGTTGTTAGAACTGTTAGCTGCTAGCCACCTGCTCAGACATTTCCGTGTGCAGACAGGCAGGCAATCCCGGCTGTAAGGGTTAAAGTGGGCCAATCACACGTCGCATTAAATCGAACAACACTTGCGGTGATTGGCTGAGAGCAAAAACCATACAAATAGTATTTTTTTCTAGATGTGGGCACAAAAAGGATCCATTACCGATATTGTTTGCCTGGATAAGTTTCGATACCACTTGGTACTGAATTATTTCAGGCGATACCTTAAGGGTATCGAGTACCAATACCCAGCCCTTGTGGAGGCAATTGAAAATAATATTGACTGCTTTTAAAATCATTTTGTGGCCAGAAGCACACAGTGACACAGGTTGGCTTTTCTCTGCAGTTCCACCAAAACATGTCTCCAAATATAAAACTGAGGTCCCTGTGTGGGAGGTACAGAATCACCAAGAGTGAATTAAAGCGAGCAGATGTACTAATATGATATGGTATTATGGTATAGTATTTGAACAGACCTTCATGAGGTGCTTTGCAAACTTGCCGTAACGTTTCCAGAACTTGTTGAAGGTAAAGTGCATGCTGCTGTTGTGGACCAGATCCCTGGGGATGGCCAGCGGGTCTCTCTGGGGAACGCCGTCCCGCAGCAGGCTTTCACTGAGAACTATCATGATGCGCTTCCAGTTGCTGCACGCTACCTGAGAGGGGGAATCGATGTTCAGTTATTACAATGAAAATGGGTGCAAACTGAAAGAAATAAAAACTATACCTCAATAACCTTTGGACATAGACATACTGATCTGTTTCTTCTTTTGTCTAATGAAAAAACTACAGCTAAGTGTTCCAGCTCTTGTCGTGGTCTTCAGTTTTTGTTTATGTTTCCTGTTTTATTTTGAAAGTTACTCTCCCAGTCTGTCATGTGTTTGGTTTTACTTCCTGTCTTTGTGCGTTTTCCCACCCGTTTGTGTTTTATCTGTTGTTTAGTCCCTTGTATCAGTTCGTCTTCATTCCTTGTTTTTTACATTCCAGCGTTTCTCCTCGTGTTTAGCTTTTTTTCAGTTCCTAGTTTGTGTTGGATTTACTTCGGTTACCTGCCTGTTTTTGGACTCAAGCTGTAAGTCATTTTTTCATCATTGATACTCTCCCTGCTGCCTCTGCATTTGGATCCAAACCTGCTTTCCTGACACCGTGACAGCTCTTATTTACCATTTATTGAAAACAGCACAAATCTCACCGTGAATGTAATTTAAAGTATTTGATCATTTAGAAAGAAAAAAAACATGTTTAAGTTCTTGTTCCAGACTTGCATCATAAGTAAACTAAACTTGAGTGGGGAAAAAAATCAATACAGCACAGTATCGCGATATTTTGCGTGGAAATATTGTATCGATAAACGTATTGTAAGTATTGACCTTTTATCATATAAAAATGGCTGATATTCTGTCTTTCAGAGGTTGTAGCGGGCTCAGTCTTAAAACTAGAATGAGGATACTGGTATCATATGAAACTAGAAAACCTAAACCATGTCATGTTAGAATAACACCAAAGTTACGCTAAATTTTGGCGAGGAAAAAACTGGCATGGCATTTCATGGCCATTTTCAAAGGGATACTTTGACCTCTGACCTTAGGATATGTGAA